>VDFB02000003.1:38174055-38319924 GCA_007258455.2 Sequoia sempervirens
TCTATTCACAATGGCAATTTGAAAGTGAACAGATGTACTACTAATCTAGCATAAATTGTATAAGTAGTATCAAAGAAATATGTTCAGTTAACATATGTAAAATGTTTAAAATGAAATTAAACTAAGTGATGAAATGTGAAGACTAGTGCTCTGTTGGGTATATGGAGTCAAGTAGAAATCAGAGACAAGTGACTTATGACTGGAAATATTCAAACTGTTTGGCACTTCTATGTTTATAACTTGTATAAACAAGCAGGGATGTAATTATCGAATTCTTCTTTAATAATCCAAAATAATATTCCTAAGTTGTGAATAATCAAGAGGACTTTAATCTTTACTTGAAAGATCCATTTAATTATGCCACACAGATACAACAAATGTGCCCTGATAAATTGAAAATATGCTTGATACATCAATTTAAACAACAAAGTAATATTTAATATGGAGACAATCTCGAAATATCTTCAATTAACTTAACAAACAATTGATACCAACATAGAACCCCACCGAATCAAAGATTTTCCATTAACTTCATCAAAAATTTTACATGTGCATCTTGGTCCTTTATGATGTAAACATTGTATCAATATCTATTCTCCTACTTCTTCTATCTACTCCTATCTTAATAATTTTTTCTTGGTCTTGGTCTCTCTTATTTATAGGAGAGGCAACAAGCTTCTGACCAAAAGACATGACTTTTGATAACAAAACTTAACTAACATGCAAAATATAATTGAAACAATTAACAACTAACACATGACAATTCTGTTAATCTCTGACTAAAATCCCAAGTCACCAAAGACCTGTGCAAAGCTTTTACTTTATGATAATTGTCATTGATAGTGATTAATCTTCATCTGAATTGAGGTATTTCTCCTGCCACTTGCTTATGGTTAAATCATTTAGCCACTTGTATTCCTGTGCAACAGTGAAGTTTGATAGGTGGCTTTTCCATCTACCATCGAGCAAGTTTCTGGCATCTACAACAAACCTTGTATAACCATTATCCAATGCAATAATTCCATCAAGCAGAGCATGGAATTTTTCTACATTGATATTACCATCACCCTGTATATGTGTCAAACATTGTGGAACTATTTGATCAAATTCATTTCTCCATTCATCCAAATCCTTGAGTTGACCATCACCTTTAACGATTAGAGGGCTAAAACTGTGTTTTATTGAATCAAATGAATTCCTTCTATTTTCTACCTTCTTCTTCATATCAATCAAATACTTATGCTCATCAATGATTCCTTTTACCATTTCTTGAGTAGGTTTTAACCTTGGGAGTGCATCAGGATCTCTTTGTGTGGCTTTACACAGAGTGGTTAAGATATGGTAAGTGGGCTGCCATCTTTTCTGCAATTCCTCTAAGATAGGGGAATTAGTATTAATTTGTTCCAGAGCTTTTACCAAATGACTAAAGCCCTCGTGAACTCCACTTATTTTATCTTTTAAAAATTCAACTCTATGTTTCAGTATTTCCTCCAAGGTACTCAAGATGTGCCATTTGATATCATCCATATTATGATTCTTTAGTTTCTCAACCTCTTCTTTCAATTGCTGAATTTGTTGATATTCAACTGAAGCAGGTGGATGATATAAAACCATTTCATTCCCCTTTAAATCTGTGGCTTGTTGCAATTGTTGTTTCAATCTAACATTTTCAATGAATAACTTATTTATCTCCTCATTTGATAGTTTGAGTCTTTTCTCATACTCTGTCATCTTCTTTTCCATGTTTTCCACTACATCTCTTGTAAACATTGTTGAATGCATTGTCATGGTTGCTGCTTCTATGGGAGTAGTGTCCTTCATAGTTCTGATTAGAGTAGAACGTCTCATTTCCTGCACCACATCTAGAAGCCTAGGATTCCTTGTGCTTTTCTGTTTCGTTCATAGGGCAAGGGTCTGGGTGGTTGGATTATATCCTATCCCTGATACTCCTTTCAAATCAAATTCTACAACCAATTTGGGATCATCTTGAGCTCTGATTTGATCCAACAAAAACACTTTGGAGAGCTCCATTCCTGGTATAATGAGCATGTTACTTTTCAACACTAACTCCCTTGCTTCTTTAGGAGTAATATTGACATCGTCAATATTTAACTCTACCATTGTTTGTGCCTGCACTTCTGCATGTTTCAAATCATCAGCTCCAATGAGGTTAATTTTCAGTCTATCATCAAATTGTTTCATCTTCATTTTTATCCAAAAATATTTGAACTCCCTAGTATGGATAAATTTATCATCCTCCATGAATCTTAGGGAAGCAATAATTCTTTCATCATCCTGCATTTCATCAATAGCCTCCTTCGATATTATCATCTTGGGATCATGAGGCTCAAGGATTTTTTGTTTCTCTACAACCTCTTTCATCTTAGCCAAAGTTAAGACTACCTCTTGTTCTTCATCACTTGACTCATAGTCCACTAGTGACCCAATCTTCTGTTTCTTGGCAGGAGGCTCATCTGTTTGAGATGGAGGAGATGGATGAATTGGTGATGAAGGTGGTGTATGTGATGTAGAGGTTGTAGATGCTGGTGGCTGGGGTGTAGGAAGTGGGGCTGATTTCTCTTCTTGAGCCTTTTTAGATAATTCATCAAATTTACCAAGGACTAATTGCATTCTTTTCAACAAATTTGGCTCCTCATAAAAAAACTCCTTGAACTTCTTATCTTTTCCTCTCTCTTGATCCTCCCATCTCATCATCATTAACCATCTTTTCCTTCTTTCAAACACATCTACAAAATGGACTAGGTTTCTTATTACATCCTCTTCGGGATCAAATTCATGTGTTATTGCCCTCTTTGTGAGTAGGGTTCTTCTGATATTGTTGATGTGGCCTTCTGGATCACATATTTTCTTTTTCCTTGATCTGAGAGAAAAATTAGCTTTTATAAATCTTTGCAATTCCTCCAACATATCTGATCCAATTGACAATTCTTCAAATACCGTCAAATCAAGTAGAAATGTGCCTTTTTTCTGATTTTTCATCAAACCATGCTCCATCCAGAGCATTTGCCACATAAATTCTAAAAACAATACTCTACTAGGCACAAATTTTGGTAAAATATGAGGGGCTTGATCACAACCATATACCCTGATGATGGTGTGTTGTGGCATCAAAAACCAATTAGCATAATTATGTGTAAAACCTTGATCCGGTTTGTATTGATGGGGTCTCATGACATCCATTAGGGATTGTGGTAATCTTGGTGTAGGAAAACCAAGCTGAGCAATCAGTCTGATGAAAAAATCATCCCTAAATACAACATAATCACTTTCATTGCATTTACTGTCCCAAATATAACACCAATTTTGTACTAGGAGCATAACTCCATTCTCAAGTGTTTTCAATTTCATCCTCTTTGTCCATTTTGTTTCATTTTGAGATAGAATCAAATGACATAATAAGGAGTACTTTCTAAAAGTTATGGGGGTCTTGGCTTCCCTAACCTGTAATAGAACTTCATGAATCTATTCCTGAATGAATGAAGCATAATCAAACTCCACATTCGATTTAGGATGCTGGATAATCATGGCCATTTTCATCAACCCTATCGACATATTCTCCTTTGCATCAACTCCAAGAATTTGACATAATGCATAGTAGGTATTTTTGAAATAGGTTTGAAAGTCAGACACTAGAAGGGGTTCAAGTCTTGAAGAGTGAATGGGAAAGACTCTGTTTTTGTCACCCCTTTTCATGTGTAAGGGGAGTTCATCAGTTCTATAGGTCCTTTTCAACCTTCTATATTCTTGCTCCAGCTTCCCCAAGTCAATTTTAGTGACAACCAGCCTATTTAGGTCAAAACACCTAATTATAGCTTCCCTCGAGATATCTACCAAACATTGACCATCTGGAAGTTTGACCATTTTTGATGGGGCATGATATCTATTGGCCAAGGCTCTGATTAGCTCAACATCAACAAAAACTAGGAACAACTAATTTTCCTATGTCAAAAGTCCATGGGTTTGACATTGGAACCCTTTCATCTCTGTTCCTATAAAAATACCAATATAAATTACACCTAGACTGTGGAATTATTGGGTCCCTACACCCTTGAGCTAAATCCTTAAAGAATTTCTTAGAACCCTTATCTACTGAACCAGGTAACAGGGCAAGTAATGGTGACTGCACAATGAAATTCTACTAGATTTTTCTTCCTTTTTATCTCCTGCCTCTGATTTCTTTGGCGCCATTGTTTAAATTTCAGTGAATGATAATTAGACTTACCCGAAATTTTGTTCGCTCTGTAGAATTCTTCCACTGTCGTACTTTGAGCTCGCCTATATTCAACTTCTGCTAGCACGAGCACATGAATTCTCAAATTTCCTTGTTAAATTTTGATATCATATTGCATTAATTTCATATCTTAAGTTCTTCATCATTCAAATCTTTCATATCGAGCTGAATTTCATACTTCAATGCTGATTGATGTGACCGACCTTCATTTAATGCTCCAATCATAGATTACCGCACTACCACATGACATTTTTCATCCCCCTGCAGTATAGCGGTTCCTCCTTATCTCTATTCTTATTTTACCACTCTACCGCGGGCTCTATTCCAACCCTCCGTAGTGTGGCGGTGCATTATTACCTCTATTCTTAGCTTACCTCTCTATCACGTGCTTCATTTCAACCCCTTGTGGTATAGTGGTTCCCTCTATTAGTATTAACCATGACCCCACTCTACCACGAACAAGACATCAACCTTCCTCGGTATAGCGGTATAAAGTGTATTACTTCCTTTACCCACCGCGCTACCGTGAGTTGCTTTATTGGAGGTTGCGGTAAGGTGGTAAAAGGAAATTTTGACCTTGTGGATGGTAAAAACATGGTTTTTAAAGATTTTTTTTTTGATTTCATATGAAAGGACCATCATAATTTCAAATGAAAATTCTAGTTCCAACACACGTAGGCCATTCCTGCAATGTTTTTATCGGTGAATCTTGCTAGTTGTTGTGCCGATATATTGTATCCTACCAATATAAACATAAAACATGATCGGGGTGACATAGATACTGCTTGGCCGATATGTTATATCTCTTCAATTTGAAATGTGTGAACAATGGGTCTTGGATACATATAGTTCAGAAGTTTCTTACGAAAGATAATAAGATCATTGGTAGTGGGATGTTAGGTTTTCAGGTACATCAATTATAAATTAAGGTCGTATACTATGGTAATTAACTAATTATATGTCTGTGAATTTCAATTTTTTTTAATACAGTTGGTTGAGAGTGGGATGCACTACATTTGTACGTCACAAACAATCTTGATTGGATGATGGTATGGATTGAACGATGTCAACAATATAGTCATGCATTAACATGGGAAGGTGTGGCTTCATTGGTTAAAAAAGCTCATCGTAATGGAGATTCCAATGTTACACCAAGGGAAATTGATTTAGCATATGGTTTAAGAGATAAATGGGTACGTATAAATATATTAATCACCCATATTATTTAATTATTTTCAATTATATTGATGTATATGTATGTTGAGTTTTTTTTTCTTTGCATACATTTGGCCAAGAATAAATATGTTTATCAACTAACGATGCAATAATTTTTACATGTTTGACATATTGCAGGTGAAACACCACAAGACTATGTGGTGCAATGGTCGTAAATTTTGAATCAAAAATTTGGATGACACGAAGAAAACTTGTGATTCTGGGATAACTGTAGTCTTTTAGGTGACTAATGTTTCATCTAGAAGCGACATACATCTAGAAGTCTCAGAAAATCGATACTATGGGATTTTGGATGATATACTTGAGTGGACTTTAAGTCCTTCAAAATAGTTATGTTCGTCGTCCTATGGTACAAGCTACGATTCAAAGAAAATGATCTTGAGAGAATTGTTATTGAACATGATAATGGATTTACCATGGTTAATACAAGGTCAATCGAAAGTGAGTCGAAATGAGCCCCATGTTTCCGCCAATGTGAAAGCGGTGTATTTTACTCAGCCGTGTCGGGGTTGGTCATTTGTTGTTAGACATGATCCAAGAGGAAGGCCAGAAAGCATAATGTGGGTGGAAGAAAAGAAGATACCAAGAACTAGAAGATGATGTAGATGATGACGTGATCAACAAAGAAGTTGATGATGCGCCTGACGGGCATGTCAAGAAGAGGCCAGGATCATGATGATGCAGGAGCTAATGTTCGTGAAGACATATCCATGCGATGATGACATTATCGAAACTAATATCAATGACGACGATGATGATATGACCAATCCTTACAATGTCGAATCTAGATTGGATGATACAAACAAAGAGTTGGATGAAGAAGAAGATCAATGACATTGAGATGTATGAGTTATGCGATTATATTATCTATTTGATATTGATTTATTGATAGAATTATATTTGACTTAAATGGTTACATAATTAATTCATGATGTTTTTAATTTTTATGCCATTGCATAATTAATTCATGATGTACTTTTTAATGTTGTTAATTCATGATGTTACAACTATTGTAGCTCTCTTACAAATTTCCATATGATCAAGTCCTAATTACTCTATGACTATTTATGATTAGATATTATTTGATCATATCTTTTGCTATTTCCTCCCAAAAATTAAGGCTTCCCTCATGCTGACCCCTCAAAAGAGGTGACATGTGAATGGGGCCAACATTTTTCAATTTGTGCTTGTATGGGAGTGAAACTTGGACATGGTTAGCCTAGATGTACGCGCGCTGACGATATGGGAGTGGCTTTGAGACCTCAAACATGAGGTCATGCATGTTATGAAAGTGTATGGTAATCCTACTTATAGCGGAAGTTCACATGATAAGCTAACCAGTGGCACTATATTGGAGGATAAACCCACCTATGGAATTAATTTAAGAGGTAAGGGATCCCTCTTAGAGGAATTTTAAGTCTTGGATTAATCGACAGTGCTAAAATTAGTTCTAGTGTTCTTCCCTTGGTGTTATATTTATCTCTACAATTTCCCATACTTAACCATTTCATCATCCCTTTTCCCAAGCTATTTGTATCATAATATAAACTTGGTCCAATCTCACATTATCCCCTTAGGTAATTATCCATTTCCTCCAAGTTGAATGGAACCTCTTTTGTACCTATGCATCTATGTTTTCCTACCCTAATGGATCAAGACTTGAAATCACCTTAACAATATTCTTTATGCCATAGCATATCTCCGAAGTTCCTTTGGAATGCTTTAGATGTGTCAATATTAACTAGATTGAATATATTAATTTTAAAGTCTCTTAACACATTCCATGACAAGAAAATGACTTATTTGGATTAAGGAGTACTTTCCTAAACCATTCCTTCATATTCAACAATCCCTTCTCACACCCACATCATAATTCATATCCATGTTAGTTGTAATGAGTGTTTTAAACCAACAATCAATTCATCATAGGATAGAAGAAAAATCATTATGCATAAGGATAAAAATAAAAGAGACTGAAAGAATTGATTCACTAGATATGCTCCCCATTACTGTAATAGACCAATGTAAAAAAAAAGTCATAACAAGAATAGGACAAAAAAAACTAGGAAAAGAAACATTGTAGGCTACTAATAAGACATTGATTACAAGCATTTTCCATGATGTTTAAATGACAAAATATTGCATAGCTCAATCTTTAGTCAAGTAGTATTTAATCATCGATTCTTAGATTAATTCATCATGATTAAATATCACATATCATAAGCCTTTTTTAACAATCAATACTCAGGACTGTGAGATAATATTCAATCATGTCATAGGAAATAAAATCATCAAAAATTATAAAAGAAAAGAGAAAACCAACTATATAAGCTCAACAAGCCACCATACAAAAATTATATTTTGTAGAAAATAAAATAAACTATATGTTGACATAGCATATATATTTTGTATATAAAATATATGTTGACATAGCATATATATAAACTATATATTTTGAATTTTGGCCCCGCGCACGTAGGAGCACGACATAGCATACTGCACCGAGAACCACTGCATCCAACCCCTGGGTGGAGAGTTGTGAGACTTCACTAGACAAGTGTTGCAAGGCCATTGAGTTGAGGAGGAAGACTAGGAACCATTTGGCAGGAGGAAAGCCAGAGCGAGGGGTGAGGGAACTCGGAAAGGGAAAACCGACCAAGGGACAATGACTGTAAGTGATTTTTCCCCCACATTTAGAAATCTTGTTGCAAGTACAGTGATTTAGACTCTGTTTGTTCCCATCGAGGTGTTGCATGCTATATTTTGGTCAATTTGAGCCAATGTCCCATTGACAAACCCAAGTACTACCTAGTATTGGTGTCTGGTTAGTTTGAATAGCCAAGCTTTAAGATGTTCAATTAGTTGGGTGGCCATTTTTGGCCTGTGAACTACAATTTTTGTATCTGTCTTAGTATATTTTTTCTACTATAAGATTGAAAGGAATTCCCGTCACATAACAGCACATGAAGTTCACTAGGGTTCAAATTTCTAAACTTCAATAAAATAAATTTACATATTGAGGTCCACAAATGATCAAAGGGACTGAAAACAATACATGGTCTGTGATTGTAATGAAAAATGCCTAGTGCCTGTCAATAAGAGAACGTATGGAAGTACAAGAGATGAAAAAAATACAAGGATCCATTAAAAACTTCTGAATATTTCACTGACACAACCAAACCTCCAAAAGAACAGTACAAATGCCAGCATTGGGGAAAGCCTGAAAGAGAACACTAATGAAAGTGGACTTTTTTTTTCAAGTTCCAGAAGAGTATAAATAGTTTGAAGATGTTGTGGGTGTCTAGAAAATGGTGAAGGAATGTTGGATAGGGAGGGACCCAATTAGCCTCTTTAACTAGATTCTTAAGAAAGAAAGAAAATCTGATACATTTTGGGGTTCTTCTGAGTAGGGCCCATCTTTTATTATTTTATTTGGGGAACACAAAAAACCATAGGGGTAGAAACCTGTGGAGCTTAATCATTAAAGGCAACAGGTCTATCCATTTAGAAATAGATTGAAAGGATGGTTGCACAAGGGGCTATTTCACATCAAAGGTGGTCCAAAAAAATTTATAGACTAACTAACCAGACACCAATACTACCTCAAAGGGACTATTGTCTTCGAGGAAGGTGGTCCAAAAAAATTCATAGATAGGTACAAAAAGTAATAGCAACCTTCCACCAACTAACCCAATCAACCTCCAATAAATAAGAAAATGACTCCTCTAGATGTTCCCAAAACCCAAGGCTTCAAAACACAAGGTT
Source organism: Sequoia sempervirens (assembly GCA_007258455.2). NCBI lineage: Eukaryota > Viridiplantae > Streptophyta > Pinopsida > Cupressales > Cupressaceae > Sequoia > Sequoia sempervirens. Next base: position 38,183,309 of record VDFB02000003.1, read on the forward strand.
GGTGACACTACAAACCATTCCCATGCTTACCAAGTGATCTCTGATCATCAGACCCTTACAAGGTTTATTGATAAATTCATAACTATTGTTACCTCCACATGCATTTGACTAGTAGTGACAACCTTGGTTTTTAATCCTCAAACCCCATACCTTGGGATCACATCACCATGAAAGGAATTCATCCAACATCCTTATGAGTGCAGGTACCACCAAATAGGTATTTGTCAGATCTATCTTCCTCGAGTGAGGGAAATTTAGGAAGAGAAGAGGAAAGCAAGACATGTAGTAGGTCTTGTTATCAATCTGAACTTGCACCCTTGTTGAACCTGATGCTCAACACCTCAGTGTAACATGGGAAGACCTCTAAAGATGTGGGTTTCTTGTAAACAGAGGTCAACCTCCGGAGAAGGCCGACTTCCTTTGGTGTCACCTAAACTGTCGATTCTATAAAGGGAAAGGGAGAAGGAATGCATAAAAATAAAACTAACGCTATGGTGATGCACCGAACTAATAAGAGCAATGGAATACTTAGGTTACACTTGAATCATTGATGGACGCTTGCCGTTGCACAACAAGATTATGTAGATTATGCATACAAAAAGGTTTGACATGCACACACTTTCAAGAAGGAAAAGTAGATTTTCACAAATTAAAAGCTCATGTGCAATTGAGTAAACATAGTTTATAACCTACATGATAAGAAAGACATGCTAACATGAAAAAAATCTATAAGGAAAAGAAAGATTTCACTAAGTAGCTTGATGAATCACTTAAAAATGCACAATACTTCACAAGAACCAGAAGCCAAAAAATGAACCATCAATGGTAACCAAGGTAAATTTTATATAACATGCTCCAAAACGAGTTATAGAAGTTTTCTAATCTGAGAGAGGACTGTAAAAGTCACAAACCTTTGAAAAGAAATCTAGAGAACTCTTGAACTCCTTTACAAAGAGGCAAAAATTCCCTATATACAAAAGATGTCGGCCCCTGCCCTAGGGCTTACAAAAAATATCTACCTTCAGAAAATATCTCACCTTAGATCTTTTGAACAAAGTTAATGTTGAGTCCTCGCTATCCATGTCGGTGAAGAGTTGCTCCAGGAATGGCCTCCATGATCTTTTGCAATGCCTGCATTAACTTTTGGTCTTGTGTCTATCTTCTAACCTCCCTGTCAAGCTGCCTTGAATGATCTTGACCTTAGAGCAGATCCACGCCACTCTCATTATGTTGATCTTCCTCGTAGGGGTCAAACTACAATGACTCTCCTGTAGCTCACTCTGATTGGTTGATCAGATGCTTTATGGGGGCGCCAGATGGTCAAAAGTCATTCAGATTGAATCGCATGTCGGTGAGACACTAGACATGTCTCCCCGATGTGATTATGCCCCTTGGCAGTTATCAACATAGCTTACAATCATCGGCAAGAGTTCATAGCGAGCCCAAAAGTCATATCGACATTCCCTTCCATCACTGAGACCTCCATCCTTCGAAGAAAAATTTCACCGAGCGCATTCCGCTCTCCCTGAGCTCCGATCTATCCTTTTGATGAGACTCCCACAGGTCAGAAAGACCTCTCACCAAGCTTGTTTCCTTTGCCAAGACCGCTTCACTTCGGCGAGACCTCACCCCGACAATGAGACCTCACAGCGAACACAAACCACTTTCCCCGAGCGCAACATTTCTTTTGGTGAGAGACAAATCAGGAGACCCTCACACCAAAGCCCCATCGTATACCAGCATGCTCCTCGCGTCGATAGGGCCTTGCCCGTAGCCGGGCGAGACCTTCTACAGAGGGAGCCAAACCTGTCTCAGAGGACCCTTCGTGGTCCGATGGGATCTCCAGCCACCTTCACCCGAGACGGACATCCCTTCGCTGACTTTGCTTTCCCTTTGCCGGGCTTCATCATTTTCATTTTGACAAGAGGACTCCCACATCCCAGCAGTCGGAGACATAAAGTAGCCGGGTTATAGCGGCGAAACAAAAAGCTCATCAGTCGTGCAGACCTCGCTGCCGGGCCAGTGGGGCAGACCGTTAGGGCTTTTTTTGTTTTGGCCGGGGCCCGTATTTTGGCCATTTGGGACATCTCACCGACGCGGCCTTGTAGACAGCTTTTACGGTTGGCGGCTCGCCCGTTGAGCCTTTAGCGGTAGGCTAGGGGCACGTAGGAAAAATCACCCTCTGTTGGTGAGACATTCACTTCGTCGCTGAGACATCTCCCCGAGCTTAAAATTACGCCGAGAGTTCCACTCTTTCGGTGAGACTCCGCTTGATCGGTAGGACATTACTCCGAAGCCACCTAGCTTTAGCGAGACCTCACCTGATGACATCCTTCTTTGGTATGACCTCCTAGCAGTCAGTGAGACTTCATGCCGAAGCCTTCATCTCTCGGCGAGCTCGGACCATTTCGGGGAGACTCCACCTGGTCGCCGGGACGTTAGAGCGAGGCCCCTCTTTTCTTCGTGATGACATCTCTTTTCACCGAGACCTCACAATGAAAGTGAACCCTTCTCCCCGATGACGGCCTTGTGAGAAACTATCAACATGACCTCCTTCCAAGCAAAGAGATACATGAAGACTCATGGCGACCCGAATGTCCTGGCGACTGGTGTATCCAAACAGATAGAACGCACTGCTAGTCGGCAAGACAACAGGAGGGTCTTGCTGACTTTCTTCTCTAATGAGTTTTGTGCCAAAACAGATTGAGGTATACTTTTCAAATGAGCTCCTTGTGAAATAGCATCAGATGAAAACCTAACCCTTGATGCAAATGTCCCATTTGGCCTTCTTGAACATCTGAAACATAATTTATCTTGCCTGATAGAGCTCATAGGTGAAAAATGGGTAACATTTATGGCGACCTTTGCTAGATGTTTTCATGCTAAACATGGAAACTAGTAGCCTATCCAATCCATTGGGCATGGAGTCACTTGTGGACAACTCAGAAATAGATCTAGAAAAGCTTGTACATGGCTGTAACTTATTTATAACTCACTAGAACACTTGGAAATTTATTGAAAATGGGAAAACTAAAGAAGTGAAACTATTTAACTGCATTGGGACAACACTTAGGGAATTGAGAAAAATGCAACTAAACCTACCCTACACTAACTAGTAAGAAATTGCTCAAACAAAACCATTCATAGGATGGTCGAAATAGCTGCCTTTTCTCCTCAATATAAAATGACTGGCATGCTTAAGGACAACTGAATAAAAATGGGACACAGGAAGATATCTAACAAGACGATACACCTCCCCTTGAAAGAGGTGAATGAGTTCACTTACCTTACTAAACAGACCATGTGTTGTCAACTAGAGGAGGATAAGTGAGCTGAACATACTCTCGTTTGGCTGTCTGTGCATCCCAGATACCATTTTCTTCTATACCTTCATGTGTGGGTGAATGATTCGTCATTGGTGTCATAGTGGACTCCATCTGGGCTAGGTATCTGATTGGACAACCTTTGGTAAGAGTAAAGCTTGAACTTTCCTAGCTGATTTCTTGCTCATGGGCGGCCTCTTCATCACTTTGCTGGCTGGAAAAGCCTAATCCTTGTGGCTAACTTGGTGAAGAGATATAAACCTTCTCTGTATGCTCATCTTCTGCATAATAGAATGGGAGCTCATCTAACCAGATATAATTTTGTAAGATAGGTTCATGAGGCTCCTCCTGTAGTTTCAACACCTCTACAAGTTGCTTCTCGAGATCATCATAACCCTCAACTTCTTCTGATTCTTGGCCATCCAATGTTGAACAAAACTGTTCGATAATACATGTGCACAATTCTTCAAAAAGCTCAACATTGGCTTCATCTCCCAGAACATGCTCAAAAACATCAAAATTCTCACCTTGGAGGACAAAACCAAGTTCAATTCCTGGATTTTCTTCTTGAATTAAGCCTCCATTGTCTTTCTTGTTTCCTCCAATCATTTGTTGTTGTTGCTTTCTATATTCCTCCATAGCTAGATGCAACAGATTTGGAATTTTAATCTCCTCCCGAGTGAATGAACTAACTTGATCAGTGAGTTGCTCTTCTTCTGCAACTGCTCTTTGTTCTTTGAAACTCCCCTCAAGCTGCCTCTTTTGAAACTCCCCCATTAGTTGGTGCTGATAATCTGAGTAAGCTTGAGTATTTGGTACCTGAGTAGAGAGCAGCTTCATTTGTTCTGCTTTAGCATTTATTTCCTGTTCAAGGCCTTCCTCGAACTGGATTCTTTCTGCCACTCTTTCTTGATCATAAAAGTAGACTTGTTCAGCCATTTCCTATTGTTGCATAATGATACCTTTATGCGCCTTGATATCAACCAACATCTTAGATAGGCATGCAAGCACCTTACTAATATCATTAATCTCCATATTGTGAAGACCTTGACTTAGATCCCACAATGTATGGTCAATCTGTTGGAGTAGGTCCAATATGTTCTGGTATGGATGTTTTTGACATTGATTATATAAATAATCATACTGGTTAATCTCAGAAACCTCCTCTTGGGGCTAATCTTGATCAAATATTGATTGAAACAAAGGCTGAACTAGAGTGGGAGGGTGGGAAACATGATGAAAATGTTGATTAGTCATTGCAACACTTGTGCCTGTGAAACCAGAAGATTTGAGCTCAGAGTTGTTAGGTGTTGTTCGAACTGCCTCCAAAGGATGAATGATACTGAGGTAAACACCAAATCTATGAGTATGTTGAATTTCTTATTGATGCACTAATTTTTTTGCTACTTTCCAAACTCAGAGTTGCCATGATATGCAAATGCTATCAGTCTAAAAGGCTTGAAACTTACTGGTTGCATATCAAAAACTAGTAGTAATATGTACTCTTTAAACTATTCTGATTTGAATAGTCCCATCGGGTGTGCCAAAACTGTTATCAATCTAAAGTTGCACCCTTGTTAAACCTGATTCTCACAACCTCAGTGTAACATGGGAAGACCTCTAAAGATGTGGGTTTCTAGTAAACAGAGGTCAACCTCCGGAGAAGGCCGGCTTCCTTTGGTGTCACCTAAACTGTTGATTCTGTAAAGGGAAAGGGAGAAGGAATGCATAAAAATAAAACTAATGCTATGGTGATGCACCGAACTGATAAGAGAAATGGAATACTTAGGTTACACTTGAATACTGATGATGGACATGGGATTGCACAACAAGATTATGTAGATTATGCATACAAATAGGTTTGACATGCACACACTTTCAAGAAGGAAAAGTAGATTTTCACAAATTAAAAGCTCATGTGCAATTGAGTAAACATAGTTTATAGCCTACATGATACTACTTTTGCAAAGAAAGGAATGCTAACATGAAACAAAGCTATGAGGAAAAGAAATATTTCACTAAGTAGCTTGATGAATCACTTAAAAATGCACAATACTTCACAAGAACCAGAAGCCAAAAAATGAACCATCAATGGTAACCAAGGTAAATTTTATATATCATGCTCCAAAAAGAGTTACAGAAGCTTGCTAATCTGAGAGAGGACTGCAAAAGTCACAAACCTTAGAAAATAAATCTAGAGAACTCTTGAACTCCTTTACAAAGAGGCAAAAATGCCCTATATACAAAAGATGTCAGCCCCTACTCTAGGGCTTACAAAAAATATCCGCCTTCAGAAAAGATCTCCCCTTAGATCTTTTGAACAAGGTTAATGATGCATCCCGGTGTCCATGTCGGTGAAGAGTTGCTCTAGGAATGGCCTCCCTGATCTTTTGCAATGCCCGCATTAACTTTTGGTCTCGTGTCTATCTTCTAACCTCCTTGTCGAGCTACCTTGAATGCTCTTGAGCTCAGAGCAGATCCACGTCGCTCTCATTCTGTTGATCTTCCTCGCAGGGGTCAAATTGCCACGGTTCTCCTGTAGCTCACTCCGATTGGTTGATCAAATGCTTTATGGGGGCACCAGATGGTCAAAATTCGTTTAGATTGAATCGCATGTCGGTGAGACACTAGATGTGTCTCCCTGATGCGATTATGCCCCTTGGAAGTTATCAAAATAGCTTAAATTCATCATAAAGAGTTCATAGCGAGCCCAAAAGTCATATCAACATTCCCTTCCATCCCTGAGACCTCCATCCTTCAGCGAAACCTTTCACCAAGTGCATTCCGCTCTCCTCAAGCTCTGATCTTTCCTTTCGATGAGACTCCCACGGGTCGGCAAGACCTCTCGTTGAGCTTGTTTCCTTCGCCGAGACCGCTTCACTTTGGTGAGACCTCACCCTGACGATGAGACATTACAATGAACACAAACCACTTTCTTTGAGCGTAACATTTGTTTCGGTGAGACACTGGCAAGTCAAGAAGACATCACGCCGAAGCCCCCATCATTATACCATTGTGCTCCTCCATTTGCAAGACACCCATGTGTCGATGAGACCTTCTGCCGAAGGAAAAACACTATACTAAGACCCTTCATTGGTCAGCAGGATCTCATACCTTCGATGAGACATCATGGCGATTTTACTTTCCTTTTCCCCGAGCTCGCATCCTTTCATTTCGGCAAGACTCCCCTACAGTTGGGAAGACCTCATGTTGAATTCTCTCGGTGAGGTCACTTCATCTTGGCAAGACCCTATCGAGTCGGAAAGACATCACGACGAACACCTTCTTTTGCCGATGCCACTTCCTCTCTTGTCGGGGAGACCACCACTTGTCGATGAGACCTCTCGCCGAGCTTGTTTCCTTCGCCGAGACCGCTTCACTTCGTCAAGACCTCACCCTGATGGTGAGACCTTACAGCGAAGCCCCCATACCATCGCCAAGACCTTGGCCTGTTGGCCAAACCTTTTTCTGGGCTCCTTTATTTCACCGAGACACATGTTTGTCGGTAGGACATCTCCCTAAAGGTAAACAACTCTCCTCGACACTGGCCTTGTGAACAACTTTCGGCGTGACTCCCATCGGTCGGGAAGCCTTCACAGCGGGCGACAAGAGCACATGGCGAAAGCACCCTTCGTCGGTGAGACATTCACTTCATCGTCGAGACATCTCCCCAAGCTTAACATTATGCCGAGAGTTCCATTCTTTCGATGAGACTCTGCTTGATCGGCAGGACGTTACTCTGAAGCCACCTAGCTTTGGCGAGACCTCACTCAATGACATCCTTCTTCGGTGTGACCTCCTAGCGGTCGACGAGACTTCATGCCGAAGCCTTCATCTCTCAATGAGCTCAGACCATTTCAGGGAGACTCCACTAGGTCACCGGGACGTTATAGTGAGGCCCCTCTTTTCTTCGCGATGACATCTCTTTTCGCCGAAACCTCACAGCAAAAGTGAACCCTTCTCCCCGATGATAGCCTTGTGTGAAACTATCGGCATGAACTCCTTCCAAGCGGAGAGATACATGAAGACTCATGGCGACCCGAATGTCCTGGCGACTGGTGTATCCAAATAGATAGAACACACTGCTAGTTAGCAAGACAACAGGAGGGTCTTGCCGACTTTCTTCTCTGATGAGTTTTGTGCCAAAACGGATTGAGGTATACTTTTCAAATGAGCTCCTTGTGAAATAGCATCAGATGAAAACCTAACCCTTGATGCAAATGTCCCATTTGGCCTTCTTGAACATCTGAAACATAATTTATCTTGCCTGATAGAGCCCGTAGGTGAAAAATGGGTAACATTTCTAGCGACCTTTGCTAGATGTTTTCCTGCTAAACATGGAAACCAGTAGCCTAGCCAATCCATTGGGCATGGAGTCACTTGTGGAAAACTCAGAAATAGATCTAGAAAAGCTTGTACATGGTTGTAACTTATTTATAACTCACTAGAACACTTGGAAATTTATTGAAAACAAGAAAACTAAAGAAGTGAAACTATTTAACTGTGCTGGGACAACACTTAGGGAATTGAGAAAAATGCAACTAAACCTACCCTACACTAACCAGTAAGAAATTGGTCAAACAAAACCATTCACAGGATGGTTGAAATAGCTACCTTCTCTCCTCAATATAAAATGACTGGCATGCTTAAGGATAGCTGAATAAAAATGGGACACAAGAAGATATCTAACAAGACGATGCACCTCCCCTTGAAAGAGGTGAATGAGTTCACTTACCTTACTAAATAGACCATATGTGTTGTCAACTAGAGGAGGATAAGTGAGCTGAACATACTCTCATTTGGATGTCTGTGCATCCCAGATACCATTTTCTTCTATACCTTCATGTGTGGGTGAATGATTCATCCTTGGTGTCGTACTAGACTCCATCTGGGCTAGGTATCTGATTGGAAAACCTTTGGTAAGAGTAACGCTTGAACTTTCCTGGCTAATTTCTTACTCATGTGCGGCCTCTTCATCACTTTACTAGCTGGAAAAGCCTAATCCTTGTGGCTGACTTGGTGAAGAGATATAAACCTTCTCCGTATGCTCATCTTCTGCACAATAGAATGGGAGCTCATCTAACCAGATATAATCTCTTAAGATAGGTTCATGAGTCTCCTCCTATAGTTTCAACACCTCTACAAGTTGCTTCTCGAGATCATCATAACCCTCAACCTCTTCTGATTCTTGGCCATCCAATGTTGAACAAAACTGTTCGATAATACATGTGCACAATTCTTCAAAAATCTCAGCATTGGCTTCCTCTCCCAGAACATGCTCAAAAACATCAAAATTCTCACCTTGGAGGATAGAATCAGGTTCAATTCCTGGATTTTCTTCTTGAATTAAGCCTCCATTGTCTTTCTTGTTTCCTCCAATCATTTGTTGTTGTTGCTTTCTATATTCCTCCATAGCTAGATGCAACAGATTTGGAATTCTAATCTCCTCCCGGGTGAATGAACTAACTTGATCAGTGAGCTGTTGTTCTTCTGACAAAGCTCTCTATTCTTTGAAATTCCCTTAAGGCTGCCTCTTTTGAAACTCCCCCATTAGTTGGCGCTAATAATCTGAGTAAGCTTGAGTATTTTGTACCTGGGCAAAGAGAAGCTTCATTTGTTCTGCTTTAGCATTTATTTCCTGTTCAAGGCCTTCCTCGAATTGGATTCTTTCTGCCACTCTTTCTTGATCATAAAAGTAGACTTGTTCAGCCATTTCCTACTGTTGCATAATGATACATTTATGCGCCTTGATATCAACCAACATCTTAGATAGGCATGCAAGCACCTTACTAATATCATTAATCTCCATATTGTGAAGACCTTGACTTAGATCCCACAACGTATGGTCAATCTGTTGGAGCAGGTCCAATATGTTCTGGTATGGATGTTTTTGAGGCTGATTATATAAATAATCATACTGGTTAACCTCAGAAACCTCCTCTTGGGGCTGATCTTGATCAAATATTGATTGAAACAGAGGCTAAACTGGAGTGGGAGGGTGGGAAACATGATGAAAATGTTGATTAGTCATTGCAACACTTGTGCCTGTGAAACCAGAAGATTTGAGCTCGGAGTCACCAAGTGTTATTTGAACTGCCTCCAAAGGCTGAATGATACTGAGGTAAACACCAAATCTCTGAGTATGTTGAATTTCTTATTGATGCACTGGCTTTTTTTCTACTTGCCAAACTCAGAGTCGCCATGATATGCGAATGTTATCAGTCTGAAAGGCTTGAAACTTATTGGTTGCATATCAAAAACTAGCAGTAATATGTACTCTTTAAACTATTTTGATTTGAATAATCCCACCGGGCGTGCCAAAACTATTATCAATTTGAAGTTGCACCCTTGTTGAACCTGATGCTCAACACCTCAGTGTAACATGGGAAGACCTCTAAAGATGTGGGTTTCTTGTAAATAGAGGTCGACCTCCGGAGAAGGCCGGCTTCCTTTGGTGTCACCTAAACTGTCGATTCTGTAAAGGGAAAGGGAGAAGGAATGCATAAAAATAAAACTAACGCTATGGTGATGCACCAAACTAATAAGAGCAATGGAATACTTAGGTTACAATTGAATACTGATGATGGACATGGGATTGCACAACAAGATTTTGTAGATTATGCATACAAACAGGTTTGACATGCACACACTTTCAAGAAGGAAAAATAGATTTTCACAAATTAAAAGCTCATGTGCAATTGAGTAAACACGGTTTATAACCTACATGATACTACTTTTGCAAAGAAAGGCATGCTAACATGAAACAAATCTATAAGGAAAAGAAAGATTTCACTAAGTAGCTTGATGAATCACTTAAAAATGCACAATACTTCACAAGAACCAAAAGCCAAAAAATGAACCATCAATGGTAACCAAGGTAAACTTTATATAACATGCTCCAAAATGAGTTACAGAAGTTTGCTAATTTGAGAGAGGACTGCAAAAGTCACAAACCTCAGTAAAGAAATCTGGAGAACTCTTGAACTCCTTTACAAAGAGGCAAAAAAGCCCTATATACAAAAGATGTCAGCCCCTGCCCTAGGGCTTACAAAAAATATCCGCCTTCAGAAAAGATCTCCCCTTAGATCTTTTGAACGAAGTTAATTTTGCATCCCCGCTATCCATGTCGGTGAAGAGTTGCTCCAGGAATGGCCTCCCTGATCTTTTGCAATGCCCGCATTAACTTCTAGTCTCGTGTCTATCTTCTAACCTCCTTGTTGAGCTGCCTTGAATGATCTTGAGCTCAGAGCAGATCCACGTTGCTCTCATTCTGTTGATCTTCCTCGCAGGGGTCAAACCACCACGACTCTCCTGTAGCTCACTTTGATTGGTTGATTAGATGCTTTATGGGGGCACTAGACAGTCAAAATTCGTTCAGATTGAATTGCATGTTGGTGAGACACTAGACATGTCTCCCCGATGCTATTATGCCCCTTGGCAGTTATTGGCATAGCATACAATCGTCGGCAAGAGTTCATAGCGAGCCCAAAAGTCATATCGACATTCCCTTCCATTGCTGAGACCTCCATCCTTCGACGAAACCTTTCACCTAGCGCATTCCGCTCTCCCTAAGCTCTGATCTTTCCTTTCAATGAGACTCCCACGGGTCGGCAAGACCTCTCGCCGAGCTTGTTTCCTTCGCCGAGACTGCTTCACTTCGGCGAGAGCTCACCCCGATGATGAGACCTTACAGTGAACACAAACCACTTTCCCCGAGCGCAACATTTCTTTCGGTGAGACACTGGCAAGTCGAGAAGACCTCACGCCGAAGCCCCCATCATTATACCACTGTGCTCCTTCGTTGGCAAGACACCCATGTGTCAGTGAGACCTTCTGTCGAAGGCAAAACACTATACCGAGACCCTTCATTGGTCAGCAGGATCTCATACCTTCGCCGAGACATCATGACGACTTTAGTTTCCTTTGCGTCGAGCTCACATCCTTTTGTTTCGGCAAGACTCCCCTACAGTCAGGAAGACCTCATGTCGAATTCTCTCGGCGAGGTCACTTTATCTCGGAAAGACCCTATCAGGTCAGCAAGACATCACGGTGAACACCTTTTTTCATCGATGTCACTTCCTCTCTTGTCGGGGAGACCACCACTTGTCGGCGAGACCTCTCGTCGACCTTGTTTCCTTCGCCGAGACCGCTTCACTTCGGCGAGACCTCACCCCGACGGTGAGACCTTACAACAAATCCCCCATACCGTCGCCGAGACCTTGGCCTTGCGGCCAAACCTTTTTTTCAGGCTCCTTTGTTTTTCTAAGACCCATGTTTGTCGGTAGGACATCTCCCCGAAGGTAAACAACTCTCCCCGACACCGGCCTTGTGAACAACTTTCGGCATGACTCCCACCGATCAGGAAGACTTCACAGTGGGCAGCAAGAGCACATGGCGAAAGCACCCTCCGTTGGTGAGATATTCACTTTGTCACCGAGACGTCTCCCCAAGCTTAACATTACGCTGAGAGCTCCACTCTTTTGGTGAGACTCCGCTTGATCAGAAGGACGTTACTCCAAAGCCACCTAGCTTTAGCGAGACCTGACCTGATGACATCCTTCTTCGGTGTGACCTCCTGGCGATCGGCGAGGCTTCACACTGAAGCCTTCATCTCTCAGCGAGCTCTGACCATTTCAGGGAGACTCCACCTGGTCGCCAGGATGTTACACCGAAGCCCCTCTTTTCTTCATGATGACATCTCTTTTCGCCGAGACCTCACAGCGAAAGTGAACCCTTCTCCCCAATGACAGCCATGTAAAACACTTTCAGCATGACCTCCTGCCTAGTGGAGAGATACATGAAGACTCATGGCGACCCGAATGTCCTGGTGATTGGTGTATCCAAACAGATAGAACACGCTGCTAGTTGGCAAGACAATAGGAGGGTCTTGTCGACTCTCTTCTCTGTTGAGTTTTGTGCCAAAACAGATTAAGGCATACTTTTCAAATGAGCTCCTTGTGAAATAGCATCAGATGAAAACCTAACCCTTGATGCAAATGTCCCATTTGGCCTTCTTGAACATCTAAAACATAATTTATCCTGCCTGATAGAGCCCATAGGTGAAAAATGGGTAACAGGTCTAAAAGAGGGAGATCAACTAGAGGTTAAAAGATTAGAAGAAAATTCCATAAACACGTGGAATTTTTTTTTGCTGAAGGGGGGTGATGTTCTTATGATGATGAGAGAATAGGTGACATCGAGGTGCTCTTGAGGTACAAACATCTACATAAACAATGGGTACCCAAGGAACTTTCTCCAATAAACATTGATTTTTGTGTCAACGAGAGGATATATCGCATAGCACCATCGTCATTACATGGTTTGGGCCTATTTTGCATGGATGACATAAAGGTTTGTTATGAAAAAGTTACTAAATGGATGGAGTATGCCGAACCATGTTATAGTTATAAAGATTGGATGCAGTTGGTTCAATATACATGAAGTATGTGTAGGTATGCACTATCAGCAAATTATATACAACTAAAAGATAAGGATCAAAATAAAGGAGTGGCTATGTACATTGACGGAAGGCCAAAAGCATAATGGAATATTGTCGGGTTTATAAACAGTACACGACCTGGGTCAAAAAATAAGCAACCCAATTGCATATTCGAGGTGTGCGAGGGAAACCGTGTATTCGTATGTGTGATAAATTCAATAACTGCAAGGGAAGAGTTGCTAATCAATTACAATTTGAATCGCATAAATACAAACACAATTACTATGGGGGTGGTATGTACTATATACCATTTTACCCAGCCTCCAATTAATGACTCTAATATACCATTTTATTATTTTATTTTTTTGGGTAAGTCTATTGGTTTCATTTTGGTAATGTTTTTTTATATTTAATTTTTGTAACATCGGGACATTTATTGTAGGGGAAAGGCTTTGGCCTAGAGCACAAATCGTGATGCATCTTCAGGTGCTTCTACCCGACAGGTTTACCTTATTGTAATTGTACAAATTAGATACAAGCAAAATGTTTTATTATTATGTTTTTTTCATAAGTTTATTGGGTTAATTTTGATAATGTTTTTAATATTCTTGTCGCAGTCGAATGATTGGGGAAAGGCACTAGCAGTAGAGGTCAACATCAGTAGGGAGGTGCAGTCACTATTATGCGATGATGACATCGCATATTTTGCAAACCCTCTGGATATGATAAGGGAGACCCAAAAAAAATGCAATGAAGAAATCCTTCAGTTGTTATTCATAGTGCCTCAAATGGATGAGATAAGAGAAAGGGTTAAAATATTGACTAAGAGAGCACGAAACTTGCAAGTAAGTTGTCATGAGATCTTTAATTATAACATAAGTTCATTGATGGTTTTATATTTTGTACTATTTTATGTCATGAACTAAAATATGTGTTATTTTTATAGGATTTTTTGCATCCTCGTGATGTTGTTGGCCATGATCAGGGTACTGCAAGTGCTGCCCAGGGAGTAAGGGTTGGTACAAGTGTCGATCATGATATTCTTGTGCATACATCACATCATTCGACCCCATCATCTGTGCCTATATTTTTGACTGAAATGTCGGCAACACATAGCATGCAGGCATCGGGTAGTGCACCCTCTGGCAGCGAACACATGCCAGAACATGCATCAGGACATGTACCTAGGGATGCAGAGGCCACTAGTATTGGTGATGTTTTAGCAACATTTCCTTGATCTTCCCATTTTACTAGTACAAGAACATTGCCAATCACATTTGTGGTGACTGAGTATTTCGTTCCCATAAAGATAGAGAAGGTCCCAAGTACTTTAAAAAAATTTAATTATTATTATATATAATCCTATTGAAATTTACTTATTGATCACTCTTTTTAGACTAATGATCCCATGATCTTTTTGCAGGAAATGATGTTTTTTATAAACATCTAAATGATATTACATTGGATATCTTCGGGCCCACCATACATACATGGTGGAATGCCCAAAATCAAGATTTAAAAGATGAGCTCATTAACCCTTTAGTTGTGTTGTTTGGTAATAACACATTCGACCAAACCAAGGTCCTTAAGAAAGCCGGTACCTATCTAAACTATGTGAGGGACCAATATAGGTCACATTTAGAGAAGAACAAAAAGTGCAAGCGTCCCCCCATGATTTCAGAGAGGGAGTGGAAGGACTTGGTGTTGGATGGAAAGGAGAAGGTTGAAAAGAAAAAAAGGAAAGACACCACCGGGCCAAGGAAGGTATGTGATACTATCAACAATGTAATTATATATTGATTACTCTTTCTTTTTACATAATCTAACGTATTTTAGACTTTTCATAGGTTGCCCGACACATCGAAGGAAACAAAGGAAAGACTAGAAAAACATGGGCAACACAAACTTGGCTCTGGTGGTTATATGAAATTAGTCGCACGAATTGTAAGTATCAATAAATGAAATATTGCATCCAAATAATAAATTGCAAACAATTTTGGTTTTATCACACCATAGAAGCAAAATTCATGATCTTATGCAAAAATGCAGGGCTCTAAATTCAACAAAATGCCCACAGAAGAGGACTTGAAGATTGCCTTCCAGCAAGGCTATGGAGTCATGGCTGAATGCCTAAGACTCTTGACTGGGTAAACACAAGCTTCCACTACATCTGACACACAGGTAAATAAACTCAGTGAAGTTTATTTAAAATTGAATACTTGTGCAATCTATTCAATATTAATTTCCACCATGAAGTAATTATGTGCCTATTTGTTTTAAACAGGCAACCAATGATAATACTGCACATGACATTGGAATGCATCTTGATGAGGGTGCAACACAACCTGCAGATGAAGGTCATGGTGTGCATCTCGGTACTAGATGTATTCATGTTCTATACAAAACGTAGTATGGATTAATACAATTAAACATCTTTAATTCCAATTGGTGTATTAATTAATGTAACCTTTCGTGTTTCAACTTTAGAGCATGTAGAGCGTGATCAACATGTTGAGCATGACCAGGCTAGACAAGATCAGGAACATAATGTGGCCCCATCAGGTAAAGAAGACCACTCTCATGTTCTTTTAAACATATTTAATTGCAATTGGTGTATTAATTAATGTAAGCTTTCATGTTTCAACTCCAGAGGATTTAGAGGGTGTTCAGCATGTTGAGCATGAGGCTATAAGACAACATCAGGAACATGATGTGGCCCCATCAAGTAAAGAGCACCACTCTAATGTTCTTTTAATTAATGAAATACTTGTAACAATAATAATAAAACATATCAATTTAAAATTTCTTTGTTATTGCAGTAGACCCCCCCCCCCCTTGCAGTGGCCTCCACGTCGTGAGTACACAACTAGGAATACATTAAGATCATGAGCAGAGGCCAGAACAACTGAAGGGGGAACAAATGATTTAGAAAACGATACTCCACTTCTTTTTTTAGCTACAAAAATGAAACAAAAAAAAAGTGATTGTAATCATATTATGACAATCATATTTTTGATAATATGTTAATGAATGTTAAAAACTAATATTTTTGACAACCATATTTTTGATAATATGTAAAAATTGAAAGAATGAATGTTATGTGTTAATGAATGAATGTGAATATGTTAATGAATGAATGTTATATGTTAATGAATGAATGTTATATGTTATTAATGGATGAATGAATGAATGTTGTATGTTATATGTTACCAATCAACTACTTGTGATTTGGCATTGTTTTCTTCTATCTCACCTTTTCTCTGTAAGAAAGGAGATTCAGCTCTGGGTTTGTGAATTGGGATTTTTATCTATGCATGCAAAGAAACTAATGGACTTTAATGAGACACATATATGGAGAGTGTATGACATCAAAGGCTACATGATTGTTACCTTTCAAACTTCTGATACATTGTCAGATGATAATTGTTAATGTTCCAGTTCTCTGAGGGAAGATGTTTGAACAAATAATTTTTTTTTAAAACTACAGGTTTTTTCACAATTTCGACGAACATAGCCCGACAAACCACAAAAATTTGTGACGAGGTTGTTGTACATGCGACGTAGTTTTTGTCATAATGACAATGATGATTTTATCCACCTCGTTGGAAAATGGACAAATGTTTGGTTTTTTTTTATGATTTCAAATGGGCGTTCTACAACGTTTTGTGATTTTCTGCATTGATAGATGGACGAAATTACGTTGATTTTGCGATGGACACTAAAAATTTTCGTGGCACTGACCAACAATGTTGGGTCATGGTTTTGACATATAAAACTTGGTCATTAAAGCAATGAAAAATACAACGAAATTTAAATCAGTGTTGTGTGGGTAAGTCGACAATATTTTGTCGATATGTCATGAAACATTCGTCGGAATTTGTAGTCAAATACAGTAGTGACCCCTTCTAAATAAAACTCAAAATCATCATAAAACCATAATTAATAAATCATTTAAGCTTCAGAAATAATCCGATGTCATTTACTATCAAAACAAAAGTTGTATAAATAAAAAAAAATCCATGAAGCCATCCATCCAAAGAGAAAATAATCAATGTAAGAATTTGAGCAATATAAGTCCAAAGGGTTATGTTGTAATGGTAATGGAATCACCATAAGAGCACAACTGAGGAACAAATTCTTGTGAATGTAATTATGTGATCCATAACTCTATTGGTCATGTGGCACAATTGTGCTATAACAAATACAAGATGCATTCATGTGTGTCCCAAGTTTAATGTGGCTATGTTGTGATAGAAATGGAGGAACTCATATGAGCACAATTTATGTACAAATCACTATCATCACAATTAGGTGTCAATCATCATTGGATGCATTTAGGTTGACTCAAGTTTAATAGGTTACGATGTAATGATAGCATGATCCAAGAGCGATTACCTCTTGCTGCAATAAAGAGCCTATAACTCTGGTTGATAGGCTGAGAAGTTGTGTTAAATCAATTATGTAGTGCATTCAAGCACAACCCAAGTTTAATGGGCTATTCTAGAGAGTGATCAATATTTTCTAAACCTTATGAATGTTACTTAAAAGTGTACAACTTAAACTACAAACCAAGTTTGTTACATACTTAAATGCAATCTTGGGTTACCACAAACTATAATAATGTGATTTGCTAATAACCATTATGGAAAGTATTAAAGCAAGACCCATGCTATATAGGATACATTTCCCTGATCAATTTTACATACCTTAATGATCAAACACAAGCTTCCCACACACTCTAGGATACAATCCAAGATCATACCACAACCCTGTCAAGACAGCTAATTTTCTGACCCAAGATTTAAGGTTGTTTTTTAATACCAATAGAAGCATTGGTAAGAGCATGACTAGGGTAAAAACCCTAGGCCTCCGTAGAAACATAAACCATAACTCTAGTGGATTAGTGAGGTTGAAATACCAGAAAGATTGAGACATTGTAGCCAATAACAAAATCTTGCAATCTAAATATTGTAGCCAATAACAAGCACACTATGTACTATGTAGCTCAGTGACATTTGTAAATGCAATATATGATAAGAAGAATGACAGTCACTTGAGGTGTGATAGTCAAAAAGAGGCTGAGCAGTGACAAGATAATAAAGCTCAAACCTTGCATAGTAAAGTAGAGATTTTAACAATGAGTTTCCCTACCCCCTTGTTGACCTTAAGGGTTTTTCAAATGCTTTTGGCAGTGTTAGACAAGGAAAATGCAATTAGGGAATGACTGTCCAAATGAAGTAACAATGGTAATCACAAGTTCAATGTTTCTTCTTAGCCATTGTATAATGGAGGTAGTCGATTACATGTTTGAGCAGTGTTTTGAGACTCATCAAAGATGGGAGAATAGTGAATAATACCTTGTGGAATGTGAAGTAGTGACAATAAGGTTGAAGGATCTTAAGACCCACAATACCATGAAACAATGAGTCCCCTATAGTAAGTAAGTAGGCAGTCTATAGGGCATAGTTTTATTTTATAGAAGGATGCTCATGAAAGGAATCTTCAAGTGATAGTGAGTGAGTTGTTTGAGATTGTAGCTAAGGGTGCAATATCCAGTCTTAAAGGAAATTAGCAAAGTAGTAAATGTCCAAGAAAATAAAATCATACATAACAAACAATTCACAATGTTATCTTGCATAAGGCCTTGAGTTTGAAGACAAAAATCTCATTATATCTTGATGAAAGTAGTGACCTTAATGGTCAATCACTTGAAACCATGATTTAAAACATGCTATTGTGCTTATGGAGGCAACGCCTTAAGCAAGGTAGTGAGTGGTGGTTTGGAACAATGGTACGTATAAAGGACTTGCTTTATATGCATACTATGCAGTCTATATTAAGACAAGATTCTTAGAAGAGATTGTCTAACGCCCCGCCTTGGTTGTCGTTAAAACAAAGTGTAAAGAATGAAATTAACTGGACAATATTTTTTTTTATAAGATATTTAGTTACACAATTTCCATAAGGTTTCCAAGACGATGTTACTTAAACATATTAAATAATCTCAACACATTATTTCACAAAACTTAAGTACAAATTTAAAATCATGAAAGATCAAGTTTACAAAATTTAATACAATAGAATATCCATATGTCTAGATTACAACAAGTGAGATTTCAAAGAATCTCAACACATCAAAATGATGATACAATGGGAACTCTCTTATACAAGAGGTAAATATACAAAGAGGATAATGATTACATCATATCCAACATCCATATTCATGAACACGTTTCGCATCCACTGTCACGAACAATGAAGAAACTGGTACCAGCTGTGAGTATAGCATCAACTGCATGAAAATCCAAGGAAGGTATAGCATGATTTCCTCCCAACCACGTGGAACCCGAAGGTCCACTCCCTTCATGCTAAGAGATAATGACAGGTCCACAAACAATGAAGACAGAACATTACATTTACGTGGCTTACACTCACATTACGACATAACGATATCAAATCATAACAAAAAAACTCTCAATGACAAACACTACAAAAGACAACTTAACACGAAGAGTTACAATCATGAAATAGACAAAGAGTGTCATCACACTGTCGGGATAGGTTACCCTGGTGAATCTTCCTAGACTACCGGCCCTCTCCAAGAGTTACCCTGGCAGCCTCTACCGATTCCCGACCCCTATGCAGACTAATGTGGAGTCGCTTCATCTTTCGAGAAGACAAGATGATGACTAGCCATTCTAGGCCTTCTCAGCATTTTCTCAATCTAAACGAGCATTAAGAAAGTAGGCGAGGAAAACTTTTATCTAAATTAATGTTTAGTTCTACCCAACCCCTAATTCTTTAGTTAGGTTTTCACTGAATTGACACACCTACGATAGGTTACCCAGACAATCTCTTAAGGATTTCAGCCCCTACCGCAAGCCACTCTTTCTATAACATGACTCAACATATAAAAGTCTAGGGTAGCTACCAAACACAAAGATCAAAACCGCAATGTTTACGTCTTTCACTAGAGGATGACCATAATCTCTAAGACGTCTCTTTTGACAAAAACAACGATGTAAAGCTATACCCCCAAAATAAAGATCATCATAATAGAGCAATGCAATTAAAATGTAATGTACTTAACAATACTATATTTTCTTCCCTAACTTTTAAAGAAATGAAAATAAACATCATCAACATTACATTAACTATATACACCAAATCATTATAATTTACCAAACTTCATGAATTAAATGTTCTTAATAAACAATTTATCGGTACTATTATTTGATTATAATTTCAAGGAAAATACATCTATTTTTAACAGAGTTAGGATATTATAAATCCTATATATTTACAAATCAAACACTTAAAAGCAATACAATTCACTATATATTTATATATATAGAGTGAATGAAGAATCTTATGTATTATTTTTTTAATAAGAAGGAAACAAATTACGTATCATAAAACCTATAGTCCTTCCTATAACATCTTTTCTCATTCCTAAACTCTCAATTAACCAATACTTACGTTTTAAAAATATCTACCAATTAATAGTTGAAAAACTATAATTTCCTTACAAAAATATTGCCACTGATATTGCATGCAATGGTACATCGCACTAGGGTTGAGTAGTAGTTTTCAATACATAACCATAAGAATTAAACAGGAAACCATGCAACATGCACTTAAGTCGATATAAATTCATCATAAGTATTTATTGAGAATAACTAACAGTCTTCTAACTTATGTGCATGATTATACAATACCCACGCCATACCAAAAGATTTGAATTACAAGTTGTGTTTAATGTCAGATATACATTTTGATTTTTTAGCAATATCAAATATTTTTGTGACAGTTTACTAATCTAAATATTAGATATTTATCAGAAACGAAACAACATTGGTTTCACAAGAAGGATATTTTATAAAGATGAGATATACAGAGATATCCAATTAAGATTAGTTTCCTTATAGCTATAATCTAACTCGCCATTACCAATCAGACACACTAGTACGGTGGAAAAAGTAAATTCTAAGGTTACTGAGCTTAAATATCGACTTATCAGTTGAAAAAGGAAGGCATTCAAGTCATCGATATTCATAGATGCAGACACGACAAACAATACGCATGTAAAAAAAAATACAAAGTAGTACGACATCTCAGCGTAAACTTCCTTTGTCTAATAATTAAAGGACAACTAATGAAAAGCAATACAAATATATGTGGTTATATTTGCTAGTTATTCTATCAAATCTCAAGCTACAGCCGTGCACCATCTATGGGAAGAAAATTTATGATAAATAAATAAAATCTACTCTTCAAAACAAGAAAATCGACACCAAAGTCAATCTATAGAGATTTTAAGGAAGCTGCACACGGATCTAATAGGTAGATTATATAAAAGTTGAATAATATTAATCTACAGGTGACTGTAAATGAAAATATCAGAATTCAAGATTCACACTAAGTAATGTTAAATTCATAGGTTCCAAGAATGGACAGTACAATAAAATATTAACTTTATATCCCTAAGCGCAACTTCTATAATGATTAGTTTGGAGATAAATAGTTTAAGATTATATAAAGAAAAGGGCTATAGGCAATTTTAATGATAAATAAATACCCTTCTGATTTCATAAAGTTATAATTCTCAGCATAAAATACCATGGATACCATACTGCCTAAATTTTTTTTTTACTACAACCATTTAAATGTCTAGATCAAGAGTTTGTGTTAAAACTATTTTGAAAATAAAGAAAACACTTCAACCCTTTCTAAGAATCTCAAATTCATGCAATTACAATCATCTTCCAGCCAAATTAAAGACAATATCAGATCTGGAATATTTTATTTGCAGAATGTTTTTTATTCTTTTCTACTTTAAAGTTTGAATACTCTTCTAATCTGTTTCTTTTGTGGTTTGTGCAGGTTCAACAAAACAATTTCTTTATTGAACAATAAATCCAACATTAAATTCCAAAAAATTCAGCACAAGAAATAAAATTACAGAAGAAAAACTTGTTTTGAAGTTTGATAACTAGCTGAAAACGATTCTTTAAAAATTTATCAATTCCTCAATCAATTCACCAGACTTTGATGAAGAAATATAAATCAATCCAACTCAAATTATACTTGTAACCAAAATCTTCAGGTAAAAGTTTTTTCTGAAACGATTGCCATGCAAAATTTTCTAAAAACTGCTGCCGTCCAAAATTTATTCAAATTCTTCTCGTGAAAATGTAAAATTACAACCCCCAAAAGATATTCATGCATTCAATTCTCTCAATCACTAAAACTTAACTGATATATCATTATGCATTCAAAATAGATCAATCAATTCAACTTCCACCTTTAATATCAAATCAAAAAATTTTAACTTGAAATCAAAGATTCCTATGATATTGAAAATATCTTTTCTTTAAAATATCTATTTCCTCATAATTCCAGTTTACACAAATAAATCAGCAATATATATATATATATATATATATATATATTTTAATTAAAAACATTTACAAAGAAATAACTTTCACTTTTAAATTCGATAACTTATTTAATTTTAAATTAATAAATTAAATCACAAACATAACCATAAACATTTTATAAACACATTAACAGATATTCGTTAAACTTAAATATTAATTCCCAAACACAAAAAAAATACAAACAAACATGACACATAGAATAAACTGGACAACAACAACAGGTAACAAATAGATACTCGTTCGATAAAGAACGATGGTTCAAAAAGGACCTGTCAATACCTCCAATCAACATGATTTTATTAAGTTAGGGTACGCTCAGACCTAACAAGCAGGTGGAGCTGTTACCCGGTACATGTATCTGCAGGAAACATCAACGTTAGAACATATATACTTATGTCAGAAAACACCACCGTGAAGAAGAATTGTAGCATAGCAGGGTACTCACGAATGAGTAATGCTACACTGTCTTCTTCACCGACACAGACGAGCAAGATAAATCATAAGAAATTATTACAACATGATAACCATAAGAAAAATTCGTAAGCAAATAAACCATATCATGTACGTGTCTATCTCAGTATCATCAAACTAACACAACCAGACAACTAGGATGTCAATGTATTATCCACGAAATACAAAACAACATAATATCAAAGTCACCTCTGAAAAGAAACAACATAGTATCATAATCCACTAAAGCATCAATCAAGCAAAATAAAACTAAACAGAGTGTCGAAACTGGAGGGACACTACATCCTCCCCCCTTAGGATAAGGCTTACTCCTGGAAGCCTGCAAATAAATAAGGATAAAGCTCATGCATGCGTGTTGCATCCTCCCAAGTAGCTAATGCCTCATCACTAGGATCCCATTGAACCCTCACCTGATCAACGTATCGACCCCTGAGAATCAACTCCTGACACTGAAGGACGTGCACGGTTCCCAAAGAACGATGCCTAGCCTCCACCAGAAACCTCTCTGACTACACCCTAGAGCTCGACTTGGCGGTTATCCACCGTGGTAAACACCCTATGTGATCTGCCTGTGTCTCCTACTGTCGGCTCTGAAGCCTTCGGTCTCTAACTAAACCTAGAAGTACCCTTCTGAGGACATTGTCGAGTAATGTGACCCTGTTGACCACAAGTGAAACATTCTATACTCCTCCTAAATCCTCTATCACCTAGAGGTACACTAGACCGTGGAAAACTACCTCCACTAACCGCAGAATGAGAACTTTGTGCTGGTTGATCAAAATGGTCACATTGATCTTGTTCCCAACTTTGATCTCTCTCTTTTTGAATCCAACCACCACTATGTTGAGATCGAGAACTATTACCCTATTGAGATTGAGTATTCTTATTCTTTGGTGGGTAACGTTGTTGCTGCTATACACCCTTAGCGGGTGCCTATTGGTTTCGAGAGGAACCTCCTGTCTGTATCTGACCACCTCGCGGACTGAAACCTATAGTAGGTGCACTACCTATCTGGACACCTGTATGTCCACCCAAGGCCATATTCAGACTCTCCTCCACAATACGTGCCTTCTCCACAGCAACCTCCATAGTCTTCAGCTCGAAGACTCTGACTCCACCGCTAATACAGGCGTTTAAGCCCCTGATGAAATGTTGCACCAACATCGCCTCATCGTCCACAATCCCTGCATATTGTTTGAGCTCATAAAACTTGCACTCAAACTGTTCCACAGACATAGCCATCTGACGTAGATCATGAAACTCATATGCACGTCGCTGCCTCCAATGCTCAAACAAAAAACGTGCTCTGAATCTCTCTAGGAACATATCCCACGAGACTGCACCAATCTCCAAATGGAGCTTCTGCTCCTCCAAACGCCACCAAGTAGAGGCAAAGCCTCTAAGATGTATTATGGTACAACAAGCACAGGTATTGCTGCCATAAGGATGCATCACAAAGCATTGTCCCAAGTCAATCAACCAATTTTCTGCTTCTAGACCACCACCAGATCCATCAAATTTAGGAGGGCGTGCCCTCAACAAATCTCGCATATGACCAACAATGATGGCATCTTGCTGCATTGTGTCATCAAATCTCCTCGGAGATCTATCACGTTCCCTAATCACTTCCTGTTCCACCTCTTGTCTTGGTCCAAGTCGAGCTAGGAACTCTTCTAGTAAAGGGCGTAACTGTGATCCCTCTAACACTGATTGTTCCAAAATCTATTCCTCATTTCCCTGATCCAACTTTGGACCCAATTGTTCTTCTTGTACACTCTAATGAGGGCTCAGAGGGGGAGTAACCTGGCGGTTCGGCCCACGACCACCACCTCGGCCTTGACCATGACCTCTACCACGATGCCTAGGCATGATCCTACACAAAACCCAAGACAAGTCTAGTTATAAGACAAACAAACAAACAGGAAAAACACAACAACCAAATCTAACATCTAAGTCAACCTAGTGGGCTCATAAAACCAGAGCACCCAGCGTTAGAACTTGGCTCTGATACCAATCTATAACGCCCCGCCTTGGTTGTCGTTAAAACAAAGTGTAAAGAATAAAATTAACAGAACAATTTTTTTTTTTTATAAGATATTTAGTTACACAATTTCCATAAGGTTTCCAAGATGATGTTACTTAAACATATTAAATAATCTCCACACATTCTTTCACAAAACTTAAGTACAAATTTAAAATCATGAAAGATCAAGTTTACAAAATTTAATACAATAGAATATCCATATGTCTAGATTACAACAAGTGAGATTTCAAAGAATCTCAACACATCAAAATGATGATACAATGGGAACGCTCTTATACAAGAGGTAAATATACAAAGAGGATAATGATTACATCATATCCAACATCCATATTCATGAACATGTTCTGCATCCACTGTCACGAACAATGAAGAAACTGGTACCAGCTGTGAGTATAGCATCAACTGCATGAAAATTCAAGGAAGGTATAGCACGGTTTCCTCCCAACCACGTGGAACCCGAAGGTCCACTCCCTCCGTGCTAGGAGATAATGACAGGTCCACAAACAATGAAGACAAAACATTACATTTACGTGGCTTACACTCACATTACGACATAACGATATCAAATCATAACAAGTAAACTCTCAATGAAAAACACTACAAAAGAAAACTTAACACAAGAGTTACAATCATGAAATAGACAAAGAGTGTCATCACACTATCGAGATAGGTTACCCTAGTGAATCTTCTTAGACTACCGGCCCTCTCCAAGAGTTACCCTGGCAGCCTCTACCGATTCCCAGCCCCTATGCAGACTAATGTGGAGTCGCTTCATCTTTCGAGAAGACAAGATGATGACTAGCCATTCCAGGCCTTCTCAACCTTTTCTCAATCTAAACGAGCATTAAGAAAGTAGGCGAGGAAAACTTTTATCTAAATTAATGTTTAGTTCTACCCAACCCCTAATTCTTTAGTTAGGTTTTCACTGAATTAACACACCTACGATAGGTTACCCAAACAATCTCTTAAGGATTTCTGCCCCTACCGCAAGCCACTCTTTCTATAACATGACTCAACATATAAAAGTCTAGGGGTAGCTACCAAACACAAAGATCAAAACCACAATATTTACGTCTTTTACTAGAGGATGACCATAATCTCTAAGACGTCTCTTTTGACAACAACAACGGTGTAAAGCTATACCCCCAAAATAAAGATAATCATAATAGAGCAATATAATTAAAATGTAATGTACTTAACAATACTATATTTTCTTCCCTAACTTTTAAAGAAATGAAAATAAACATCATCAACATTACATTATATATATACACCAAATCATTATAATTTACCAAACTTCATGAATTAAATGTTCTTAATAAACAATTTATCGGTACTATTATTTGTTTATAATTTCAAGGAAAATACATCTATTTTTAACAGAGTTAGGATATTATAAATCCTATATATTTACAAATCAAACACTTAAAAGCAATACAATTCACTATATATTTATATATATAGAGTGAATGAAGAATCTTATGTATTATTTTTTTAATAAGAAGGAAACAAATTACGTATCATAAAACCTATAGTCCTTCCAATAACATCTTTTCTCATTCCTAAACTCTCAATTAACCAATACTTACGTTTTAAAAATATTTACCAATTAATAGTTGAAAAACTATAATTTCCTTACAAAAATATTGCCACTGATATTGCATGCAACGGTACATCGCACTAGGGTTGAGTAGTAGTTTTCAATACACAACCATAAGAATTAAACAGGAAACCATGCAACATGCACTTAAGTTGATATAAATTCATCATAAGTATTTATTGAGAATAATTAACAATCTTCTAACTTCTGCGCATGATTATACAATACCCACGCCATACCAAAAGATTTGAATTACAAGTTGCGTTTAATGTCAGATATACATTCTGATTTTTTAGCAATATCGAATATTTTTGTAACAGTTTACTAATCTAAATATTAGATATTTATCAGAAACGAAACGGCATTGGTTTCAGAGGAAGGATATTTTATAAAGATGAGATATACAGAGATATCCAATTAAGATTAGTTTCCTTATAGCTATAATCTAACTTGCCATTACCAATCAGACACACTAGTATGGTGGAAATAGTAAGTTGAAAAAGGAAGGCATTCAAGTCGTCGATATTCATAGATGTAGACACAACAAACAGTATGCATGTAAAAAAAATACAAAGTAGTACGACATCTCAGCGTAAACTTCCTTTGTCTAATAATTAAAGGACAACTAATGAAAAGCAATACAAATATATGTGGTTATATCTGCTAGTTATTCTATCAAATCTCAAGCTACAGCCGTGCACCATCTATGGGAAGAAAATTTATGATAAATAAATAAAATCTACTCTTCAAAACAATAAAATCGACACCAAAGTCAATCTATAGAGATTTTAAGTTGCACACGGATCTAATAGGTAGATTATATAAAAGTTGAATAATATTAATCTACAGGTGATTGTAAATGAAAATATCAGAATTCAAGATTCACACTAAGTAATGTTAGATTCATAGGTTCCAAGAATGGACAGTACAATAAAATATTAACTTTATATCCCTAAGCGCAACTTCTATAATGATTAGTTTGGAGATAAATAGTTTAAGATTATATAAAGAAAAGGGCTATAGGCAATTTTAATGATAAATAAATACCCTTCTGATTTCAGAAAGTTATAATTCTCAACATAAAATACCATGGATACCATACTACCTAAATTTTTTTTTACTACAACCATTTAAATGTCCAAATCAGGAGTTTGTGTTAAAACTATTTTGAAAATAAAGAAAAAACTTCAACCCTTTCTAAGAATCTCAAATTCATGCAATTGCAATCATCTTATAGCCAAATTAAAGACAATATCAGATCTAGAATATTTTATTTGCAAAATGTTTTTTATTCTTTTCTACTTTAAAGTTTGAATACTCTTATAATCTGTTTCTTTTGTGGTTTGTGCAGGTTCAACAAAACAATTTCTTTATTGAACAATAAATCCAACATTAAATTCCAAAAAATTCAGCACAAGAAATAAAATTACAGAAGAAAAACCTATTTTGAAGTTTGATAACTGGCTGAAAACGATTCTTTGAAACTTTGTCAATTCCTCAATCAATTCACCAGACTTTGATGAAGAAATATAAATCAATCCAACTCAAATTATACTTGTAACCAAAATCTTCAGGTAAAAGTTTTTCTGAAACAATTGTCATGCAAAATTTTCTAAAAACTGTTGTCATCCAAAATTTCTTCAGATTCTTCCTGTGAAAATGTAAAATTACAACCCCCAAAAGATATTCATGCATTCAATTCTCTCAATCACTAAAAACTTAACTGATAGATCATTATGCATTCAAAATAGATCAATCAATTCAACTTCCACCTTTAATATCAAATCAAATTTTTTTAACTTGAAATCAAAGATTCCTATGATATTGAAAATATCTTTTCTTTAAAACATCTATTTCCTCATAATTCCAGTTTACACAAATAAATCAGCAATATATATATATTAATTTAAAAAATTTACAAAGAAATAACTTTCACTTTTAAATTTGATAACTTATTTAATTTTAAATTAATAAATTAAATCACAAACATAACCATAAACATTTTATAAACACATTAACATATATTCATTAAACTTAAATATTAATTCCCAAACACAAAAACAATACAAACAAACATGACACATAGAATAAACTGGACAACAAGAAGGGGTAACAAATAGATACTCGTTCGATAAAGAACGATGGTTCAAAAAGGACCTATCAATACATCCAATCAACATGATTTTATTAAGTTAGGGTACGCTCAGACCTGACAAGCAGGTGGAGTCATTACCCGGTACTTGTATCTACAGGAAACATGAACATTAGAACATATATACTTATGTCAGAAAACACACCATGAAGAAGAATTGCAGCGTAGCAGGGTACTCACAAATGAGTAATGCTACACTGTCTTCTTCACCGACACAGACGAGCAAGATAAATCATAAGCAATTATTACAACATGATAACCATAAGCAAAAGTCATAAGCAAATAAACCATATCATGTACGTGTCTATCTCAGTGTCATCAAACTAACACAACCAGACAACTAGGATGTCAATGTATTATCCACGAAATACAAAACAACATAATATCAAAGTCACCTCTGAAAAGAAACAACATAGTATCATAATCCACTAAAGCATCAATCAAGCAAAATCAAACTAAACAGAGTGTCGAAACTGGAGGGACACTACATCCTCCCCCCCTAGGATAAGGCTTACTCCTGGAAGCCTGCAAATAAATAAGGATAAAGCTCATGCATGCGTGTTGCATCCTCCCAAGTAGCTGATGCCTCATCACTAGGATCCCATTGAACCCTCACCTGATCAACGTCTTGACCCCTGAGAATCAACTCCTGACATTGAAGGAGTTTTAGATTTATGGATAAGAAGCCCATATCTATCCCCCTGATTCCTCCAGTAATACAAAGTATACGAGGATGTTGAGATTTTACCCACAAACCCAAAGTTTACAATATGCTTTTGGGCTAAGCAAAAAAGAAAACAAGGCCAATCCAGTCATTTCATTACGTTATCTGAGAATTTATAGAAGAAAAAAATGAGCAAAATTCCATATGAAAATTCTTAAGGAGCAAACTTCATTCCTCCATCTGGTCTACTTGAACATCATTTTCATCCTGATGTTCATGTAAACTCCCCACATCAGATTGTATTGGTGGAAAAGCATTCAGATTGAAACCCATAGCATTAGGACGACAAGGGGAAACACTATCTACATCTATGTCCACTGGTTGAGCTAACATTGGGGGATTATGGTCATGCGTGAGCAGCACAATAATTGCATTTACCCTGGCTCTTATCTTTTCTGCTGACTCAAAATCAACCTCCTTTGCATATCTATTTAAAACTATTTGTAAATGGTTTGAATTATGTATCTCCAAGGACTCCTTAATTGCATGGTAGATAGTAACAAAATCATTTACATGCAATAGAAAATGATGAGGAAACAAACCTCCTACATATCCATGCCCCTTCCACAAATCATAATTTTGGCATGCCTTTGACATAGTATCATCCAATAAATATACACCCTTGACAACTTTGTTTGTGATGTGCTCTACTGACTGAAAACAATGGAGCAAATCAAGCAGATTTGAGATGAATATAGATAAAAACTAAGAAGGAAACAATATACGCCTTGCCTTTGGCTCGAGGATTTCAACTCCTATAACCCTTTTAATGGATTTCGTAAATTAAGTGCAATGCCCCTTGAAAATAAAATGAAGCTCTGCATCATCGAGGGTCTCTGTGAAAGGCAGCTCCCAATTGTTCACCGGTATGGTAGCTTCGTAATTCTAAGGATAGTACTCCATTAACATTCTTTTGCAAGCTCTACACCTTCTTGGCTCCACACGCACCTCACCACTATTTGAAGACTCCTCTTGTTGCAAAAAATTTGCACCGACAATTGCACACCCCTTCTATTTTTTATTACATCAAAGAGACTTAAAAGTCACTCCTTCTGATATTTGGGTCTCTTTGATCAGCTTCAAACATTCTCCACCATCAATCAAACTCGATTTGATCTCCACCATTGATTGCACACTCTTTCTACTTCTTGGTATACTTCTCTTTATTTTTGTTCATTTCATTATTTTATTTGATCTAATTAGTTTAGTTTTATTTCACCATTTCAATGTTATCTAGCATTTTTTTTTTATCATTACTTTTATTTTACTCATCTTATGTAGGAAAGCCATAATCTAGCCATACAATTGAGATTTATAATTTTCTAGGACAACAAAATGTAAGCCAAATTCTAGCATAAGTCCAACAATATTGCATCACATGGACATCCACACATTCCAACTACATCTAGGAAAATGAGATGTGTACTCTAGTTCCAAGTTATTTTCTCTCTATTAATTCTATTTTTTAACTTAATTTATCAATTTTAATTTTTTATCCTCTACGTTTGATAAATTTCTAACCCAACTCTTAATTTTAGCTTAGAAGATGGATTATTCTATAATTTGAAACTCTAACCCATGTCTTTCTATTTTAGAATAACAACAAAAACCTTCTTTTCCAAAAACTATTCATATCCTAGAGGAAAATTAATTTGGGATAAATAAAAACAAGTTCTTTAAACAAATATCAAATTCCAAGTTTTACACAAATTTATAGTTCTACAAAAACTCACCAAGGGAGTGCAACCATTGTATATCCAAAGTCATGTCAAGTCTCTCCTAAACCCACAACATAGAAACAATCTCATACCTTATTGTATAGTCGTAAAATTGCACCCCTTGCAATTTCACATACATTCTTGCATCCACTTTAGTGTCCACTCCCTTAGCATCTTGTGTAGGCTCATTTTAGCCTCTGCATCAGCCTTTTTCCTTTCTCAAGATGCTCTAGCACCCCTTTTCAACAGCTACCCTTGTGTGTCAACTTTCATCGACTCTAGTGCCTTTCTCGTTCTCGTCGTTTTGTAGCATGATGTGTCTAGACACTAGCACGTCATGCAGACGTCTGTGTGTCGCGCTAGTGTCCTATGGTGTTTCAATGCTCAAATAGTTGTCTTCGATCATGCTTGCCACTTGTCTTCACCTTTTTCCAATGGTAACGACCGGGAACACTTTGTAACGGCTGAAGAAGCTTCTTTTCTCTCGTTAAAAGTTATCCTTTTAGTTCATTTTTCTCTCTAACTTCTTCTAGCTCCACTCTTTTGCTTTACTCTAGCCTCATTCCAACTTGTAGCTTCCTCTTCCACCACCCTTTGCAGAACTCTCAAGCTTTCATAAGCTCATTACAACAACACTCTTGGCTCTCATAGCTTTATTTCCCCCCCCCTTGGCTTCCTAATCCTTGCATATCTACATTGTGCTTTGCACCTTTGAGCATCATGAGACTCCATATCCCCTACCATTTGCATCCTTACTTCATGATACGGGTTCTCCTCCTCGAGCGAAGTTTTCTTTTATCACTTATACTTGGTGCTGGTGTGGGTTCTACTCATGAGCTGGTTTTTCTTTCACCATCCACTTTTTCCATTTCGGTTCTCTTCTCTCTCTTTCTATCTAGCTGTCCATGGAGGTGGGAACACCAAACGAGGGTTTGAATGAGGCAACCCCTATACAACCCCAACATTCTCTCCAAATATCATGCATGCAAGTATTGAAGACATTCACGTGCTGGAGGCTTCGTCACTTATGTGGTTGTGATCATCTTCTTTCCTTTCTTCTCCTTATCTTTATCATTTTTACTTTACTTAGTTTCATTTCTATCACTTTCTATTACTTTATCACATTCTATAAATTCTCAAAAATCAGAGTAGAAGTAGTCATTTAGCCATTTTATGTGATAAACTCGCTCTCTAGTTCGTACAGGACGCCAACACACCTCTGGGACGTCAACGTGTCGAGCTATCATCTATATTCTGCACTGTTATCCTTTGGCTGAGAGCTCGTCAGTCTGTCCAAAAAATATTTGTGACCTACTCTTTTGGATTCTAAAACTCTCGTCATTGTTCCTTGAGGTAGTTTAGGGCAGTTCGCCCCATGAGGCTCTCTGAATGAAGAGAAATCGTGAGTAGCCAATCCCCCTTCTCTACACTTATGGTCTCCCATGACTATGTTGAGTTATTGGATTATTTCAATGCATTGAATGGTGAATCCATCATCAACATGACATTGAATCCTTCAAAATCCTCAACTTTTAGTCCTCTCTTAGCCACCAAGCCTTCAAAAATGAAATTATGGGTAGCCCCTATATCAAATAGCATTGTTATCCATTATTTGGATATCACTTGAACTCTAAATGGATGATAACTAGGTTCTCCCAAAAGAGTTGCAACCATGCCTTTATTTTTTACTTTCATCCTCCACATTTTTCAGGTTCATATCCCTCTATGGATAGTTGTGATAGGTTCTTTAGGATCTAAATAATCATAATTAGATATTACTTATATATAATGGACTTGACCCTTGCAAGAAAACATAGCTCCTTTTGATTAAGTTTACTTTTTCTATAGTTATTTTCCTTCTTTGTTGAAAGTGGTTGATGTAGAGTCTTCTTAGGATATTAATATGATCCCCATTTCTAAAAATATTTTGCGTTGTACAAGTGTAGGTACCTTGGATTGAGATAGATTTTTTTCATACACATATGTCTCAAGAATTAGGGTTCTTTTGATTTCTTGTTGTAGAGAAGTGGGTGAAAAATCCTTTAAGGGGTTCAAATATATCAATAAAAAGAAAAGCACGATTCTTTTTTCACAAGTTTCAACTACCACTATTACAACCCACTGAAATTTGGCAATATAGAATAAATTGTTGGGTGTTATTTCTTGATTCACGTATGTTCTCTAAAATAATCATCCTCATCTTTTCATTCAAAGTGGCCCAAAATCCTTTGACTAAAATATTTTTTTCACAAGGATATGTCCTTGTGTGACCAATCCATGATGCCACCAATTATAAGAAACACCTTTTGAATGCAATTTAACAAACTAAATGGAATATTCATCCTCCATAGGATTGAGAGTAAAATAAGTTACAATTTTTGCAACCAATCCCATGTAAACATCTTGTTGTTTCCATTCAAATTACTTTTGTTGCAACAATTTATTTATATTTCTTTTATCGACATAGGGGGTTCCTCTCTTAGAAGTATTGTTGTCAATGATGTCTAGGTAACTTGCAAAATATATTATATTTTTTAAGGATTTATATTTATCTTGGTGATCCAAAAAAATGCAATCCCCTCTGCAAGATAATATTTGACACTTCTTCCTTTCCGTCTTTTTGCAAAAGCATAGGTTATGATGGCTTTAACATGGAATTAACCATAGATATACTTTCATTTCCTTGAGATGCTTTAATAGGTCCCACAATTTTCAAATCTTGTATAACATGAAACATATGCACTTTTAAATCTATCAAGCCATCATGTATTTAATGCAATCTAATCATGTTCTCATGGAAGAGGTATTTTTTAAGTTGTTAACTTATACTTTAATCTTCCCTCTTATGAAATATCTTCTTATTTGTCCAAATCACATGCTTGAAACTTATTTTTCTCCCTTCTTTGATACCTAATCTCTCTTTCATTAGAAAGCATCAAAAATTTGGTTGACCATGCAAGCTAACAAGACCAAAGCTCTGATAACATTATAACTATATCAACCAAAAATATTCATATTATATTTGAAAGAGGGATCAAGGAAGTATGAGCCAAGATGTCATTCATATTATTTGTAGTTGGTGTACATTAATATTTCTAAAGATCTAAAAATGGTTTAGGGAATGGGATGTAGGGATACCAATATGTGAGGGGAAGTAAAATTCCATGGGCTTGAGGAGGAGGAATGGTGGGACAATGAGGAAGCAATGATCAATATCTAAAGATACCTGATGTAAGAAGGAATAGAGATCAAAATTTGGAGATAATCAATGTTGGAAGGAGAAGGGACTAAGGTATAGAGATAACTAATGCAAGAAGGAATGAGGACTGGAGATTTGGTGTATCTATATGAGCAAGGATTAAGGATAGAGATGTAACATATTCAATATCAAAGATATGAAGGGAAACCATGAAATTCTACTAAGGTAGTGGGGTTCAAGGTCTTGAAATACTAAATACCCTTTAAATATGTAAGGAAAAGTTTCAGAGTCCATGATGCAAAAAAATTTGGAGCTAGGGGAGTGTTGACTTATTTGATTTTAGGAATCAAATAGTCATGTGTTTTAGAAGGTGTTAAATTTGGGTGCCCCAATGCTAAAATTTCATCACAGTTGGATAGAGTGTCAAAAATTAGTCTTTGGTCCTTTTAAAAGTTTCCTCAAATTTGTTAAGGAAAAGGAGATAATATCTTTTGGTTTTTACTCCTCCAACTAGTCTAAAGGATAGTTCCTATAGTCCTTTCTGCACATCTAGTTTAGTGTCAAAATACCACAAAAGTTGTTATTTATGGAGGTCTAGGTTCCAAGCAAACTACACCTTTTGAAGTCTCAAAGTTTGATTCAATTTATTTTTTGTAAGGTCTAAGTTCACTTCACTTTTCTCACAAAGGTCCTTGTCTGCAAAAACTTGGTTCCCATCCAAACTGTACTTATTGAAATTTTAAAGAACTAGTTCATTTAAATTTCCCTGCACCTAATAGCTCATAAATTCAATTTTAAGTTTGTGAAAGTATGAAGCTTGCAAGAACCTAACCTCCATTTGAACTTCCCCTTTCAAAATTGAAATATCCAATTCAATTGGATTTTCTTGCATATCCAATTCAATTAGCCTTTTCCACAAATCCACTTAACTCGCTTTTTCTGCATGCAAGTCTTTTGTGGAATTTGGCCTCCATTTGAACTAAACCTTTTAAAATTTAAGTGTCTAGTTCACTTAGTTTCTTTTGCATTCAATTGTTTATAAATCCAATTTAAAGTGTTGCAAAAGTCTAAGTTCCATCTAAATCATATTGTTAACTTATTTATAAGTTAGGTTCATTTAAAAAATCCACATCCCATGTTGCTGAGTCATCCCTTTTTGCAAAGATTCCTTCACCAATTGAACTAAACCTTTCGATTTTGTATTTCAAAATAATTCAATTTTATTTTTTGTAAACCTTTCAATGATGACATCATCCACCCTTTCTTACATCATCCTTACATCATTAGTCCCTTTTGCAGAGTTTCTTTGACCAACTAAATTAAACCTTTTATTGCACTATAATATGGTTCAGTTGGGCTTCCCCACAAAACTAGTCCAACCACATGTTTCTGCAAGTAGTACTTTGCTAATATCATGATTACATCATCCCACCCTACCAACATCATGTTGATGTCATCCCATCTCAAACAACCCCAATCCATGATGATGTCAAGATGAAATCACCTTGTCTTTTGTTAATGTCATCATTTGCACCAGACACTAAAATATTAGGAAGTTGATAGGTTCAATTCTGACGGTCTTCTCTACAAGTCCAGTTCAAAGGGACTTCTTTGTAGGTTTAGTTTAGATGCATTTTCTAACAAATACAATTCAAATGGAAACTCTCACAAAAAATTCAATTGCACTTCAAAACCTTACAAAGGCACCAAAATGTCAAAAATTATCCCATTAATGCATGTCAATGCTTTACAACTACCAGATTTAATCTAATGGCCCTAGAATTCATTCTAAATGTATATTGGCATGGATCCATAGAGAGAAGTGATGCTCACCCATACCTCAATTATTATTTGCAAACTTGAAGATTGACACACCATCTCCAGGCCATTGTTTCAACAAATTTCTTGGGTGATTTTCCTAATCTCCACACTCAACTCCATGGACCATTATGTAGAGGTATGGCAAGGTATAAGGAATGCTCTTTCATGCCTCCTAGTAGATCATATTAAATTTGGAATGGACACATTTCTACAAAGCATTAGTGGGAATGATGACTAGGGTATGGTGTGCTCTTTGTAGCATGCCATAGATCTTCAACAACTTGTGTTCCTTCCTTTAAGTGGACAAAAGTATTACAATCTTAATTTTTAGGGGATGTTCCTTCTCAATTCAAAAATTAGGGACAAGAAAAGAATAATTCTTCTCTTATACATTTTTACATTTTCTAATACTAAACTGGTTCAATGCCTTTGAATTAATAAATAATTGCCTTATTTTCTCATCCTCTAGCTTTCAATGTGTTGTGTAATTCCTTTTTACCTTCATATATGAATGATTTTATTGTTTCTCTGGATATGTATGATGTGTATAAAAAATCTGCAATAATTAATTATGGATTTCCCTCCTTCCTAGTATTTTTCAAATCTCTTACCTTCATATCTATCTATAAGAATTGTTAAATAGAGATTAGTGTGAGTTTAAGCATTTTTTACATTTTTCTTATGCTATTGTGAGCAAGGAGGAAAGTCAACTAATTCTTGGTGCATCAGTGCCCTTTATTGCAGTCTCCCTCTTATTTTTCCCTTGCAATTCATTGGAATAAGATTAGGTCTTGATTTCAATCTATGTTGAGTTGAATCAACACTTTGCATCTAGGCTTAGAAAGGAACCGACCTTCTCTATAGGTTTGATCTCAACAACAAGTTCTCATACCTTAAGATCGTTCCCATTGTATCCTTGTATTGTTGAACCCCAAGTTCAACAAAGGAACAAATCCAAGCAATTACAAG
Organism: Sequoia sempervirens; assembly: GCA_007258455.2. Taxonomy (NCBI): domain Eukaryota; kingdom Viridiplantae; phylum Streptophyta; class Pinopsida; order Cupressales; family Cupressaceae; genus Sequoia; species Sequoia sempervirens. The sequence continues at coordinate 38,220,209 of VDFB02000003.1, forward strand.
GATATGTGATACCACAGGGATCAAGGTGACCAATTCATTCCAATGGAGTGCAAGGAGGGAAATGGAACTTCGATATCCCAAAAGATATAAGAGATCGAGAAGTTAGGTTGTGAGGGCACAAGGAACAAAGAGAAGGCATAACAATAGAGGAAATTCTAAAGGTCCAAAACATGGGAAACCATAGAATAAAGGACTTGAAGGAAATGAAGGAAAAGGGATGCCAGCATGGGAACTTGTTTGAATCCCAATGAGTAAGAGAACGTGGATGTTCAAGGAATAGTGAATCAAGGGAAAGGGTACCAAGGTAAAGAAAAATTTCAAAAATATGCATAAGGCAAAGGATTGTGTAAATAGAGAAGCAAGGGACAAAGGAAAGACATGACAACATCAGGAAACACAAAACCTCGTTCAAAGCTAGAAATTTACCTAAAAGCCCTCATAAGTTTCTTAACGGAAAGAAATTGGTTGTAGAATTGTTTTTGGGTTTTGGGGGTTTCTGGTTAAAAAGTTTGAGGAGGTTTTCAGCATATATTTTTGGGCTCATATTTTGCATCTTGCGGGAGGTGAAGATTCTGGAAAGGTTTTAGAAGTTGAACTCTAAAGGCGAAGCTTTGCTCCAACCTTCGTTCCTTCAAGCTTCATGAAAACAGGTTCCTTTACTGTTTGTTTAATTATTTTGTTGTTTTGTAAAGATTGTTTGTACAAATTATATTTTGTAGAAAATATGTTGGAAGCTTTTGTGTAGAAAAGTTTATTAAAGTTCTTCTATTTAAAATTTCCTTGATGACTGTAGAAGTTTTGTCATGATTAATTTACTGCCTCTGTAGAAATTTTTACAGTAAAATCAGAGAGCCTCATAGGAAAATTATTGATAAACAATAGGGAAACTACTAAAGAAAACAATAGAAAACCTCTCTAGGATGCAAATGGAATCTTCTGGTTAAACTAAAAAAAAAAGAAACCTTTGAAAGAGATTTGTTGTAGAAAATATACTGAAAATTTAGAAATTGAGTTGAAACCTTCTGTCAAAATTTAGAAAATTGGAATTCTTTGTTATATTAGGAAAAATGAAATTCATTGATTAAATAGTAAATCTACTTTTTTGTAGAAAATTTTATTTATTTTGTTGAAAAAACATCCGATTAATCCCAAACTTTCTGGGAAGTGTTTATTTCTTTACCAAAGATTTCTTTTTTTTTAAAAAAATATTTAAAAATATATATTTATGGGGGAGGAGGGTCAGCTGCTGTCGTACCTCCCCACTCCCATAGTGGAGCGCAGCCATGGTGGGGCTGCGTCCTCCCCACACAAGGAGGACGCAACCCTCCCAAGGTCACGATTTTTCTTTGTTAAAAAAAAATTATTTAAAATTCATTTTTAATTAATATTTATAGATTTAAATTTATTAAATTTAATTCAAATTAAATTTGTTATTTTATATTAATAAATATATATATATATTTTTTTTTTATATATCCGTAAGGTGGTAATTTTATAGATAATAAAGAAATATACAACCATCTACTAAGCAGGAAATATACCAGTGATAACAATCAGTCAGCCAAAACAGAGCAAACGAGGAGAAACCACAGCTCCATACAGTCCCAAAACAGGAAAGAGTGACAAAACGGGGGAAAAGAAACTAGCCTCCACAAACAAAAAACGTAAAGCACAAGTTCGAACTACCGGAATAAATAAGTCGAAAGCCAGCAGAAACCAGACGAGCAACAACAAACCCTACACGAATTCACCAGAAACCATTTAACTCTGCAAAACAAATGAAGCCTTCCATCCATTCCATTCCATCCACCGGCACAATCTTCAATTTTCGCTTCAAGAAATCAACCGCCACATCTGCTATCTTTTGGTGCCTTGATAATGTGGGCCCTTTGAGATCCAGTAGAAATGGATAGACTTTGACAGCTTCGTCAAACTCCCATAGAGAAGCTATGTCTGCCGGACGCGGAATACCCTTACCATTAAAGGCCTCCTTCAAAGTCGTTTCGAGGCCGCCAAGCAAATCGTCCTGGAACAGCCGAACCATCAATTCCTTAGCCTCTGCCTTCAGGGTATCAAGGTCCAGGAGCACGGTAAGAAACCGGGATGAAATGTGTGCGTTATCTCAGGCGAATTCATTCCTTTCTAAGTGTCCTTTTCCAAGGACCGTCTTCACAGCAACGACTGACGTCGGATCATCCAAGAGCAGGATGCGCTTTAAAAGCTGATCCGTGACCTCACGAAAGGCAATTTTCCGCTCCTTAGCCACTAATGAAACTGGAGTATCGACACCGAAGGTTTCCAGACCTTCCGCCGAGATGAGAATGGTAAACTTTGACATCGACGGTCTATCCATTGACAAATGATTGACAGTCGCACCCTACAACAAAAACATATAATGCAAAACCAAAATGCAAAACTCATGCTTAAGAAATGACTTCATTAGCTTAATTAAAAGCCTGAATAATGATTTGTCAGGCTTCGCATACGGAGCAGAATTATGGCGAAGCAAAATGTCCTTGGCATGAGTTAAAATACGGCCCCCATCCATCCAACTTAGAACCATAATCAATGCAATTTATGGAGAATCCCACTCGGCACGTCCGCAATCGGTTCAGAGATTGTCGTGCCCGACGTGTCACACTGACGGCGCCGTGAGAACTGAGCCAAGCATGCCACCAAGCCAACTCCAGAAGTTTCTAAATTCAAAGACTGCCGATAAAACTAGCGAGGAGCACCAACAATCGGCCAAAATTAAAAGGTTTGATGTGACAAGAACAAGCCAAAGCCGAAGAATTCAAATCCAACCCGTCTGCCACCTCACGTCCACCCTGAACACCCAAAGCCTATGTGAGGGGCGCGGGGGAGCCCACCCATCCACCCACATATATATATATGGATTATAATTATGTGGATTATTTTTATAATGTTAATTTAAATTGTGATAATAAATGATATATATATATACACTTGGCCAAAATTATAGAAAAAAAATATTACGTAGGTTATTTACAATGAATTCATGTTGTTACTAGACCAATTGAAAGAAAATATTTTATCAAATCAAATCAAGTGTTTTAATAAATGAAATAGTTTGAGTTAACTGATAGTTTAATTTCCATGGTGGATTTCGTGCAATGAGTTATCTTAAAATGTGATTGTCAAGTATAGTAAATTTGCATTCTTAAACAAAATCTTGATGTTGAATAATTAATTGATTCATTGATTTTCTTTGAGTTCTTTATTGGTTTCCATGAGTTGGGATATAAGCATGTGGGGACCCTTAAATTAGTTGAACTTTCTAAAGGAATTAAGGTTATTGTTTAAAACTTCCAGAGGCGAGGGAAAATGGTGGTTAATTATGTGACCTTTTTATTTGATACTTGTCTCGATTTTGACTATGGTTGTGATTTTAAGTTTACACTTAGGTTGTACCCAATTTTATGGGAGTTGATTCTTATGACTTTTGGTGAGATGGTTTTGCCTCGCGGTTGTTCTATTTTGTGTTTTAGAGTACTTGTGGGTACAACCCCTTGGAAATTGTTGTTATGTTTTGGGTTTCTAGGGAGAGTGGCTCTACATAGGCGTCGACGCACAAAGGGGTTGTCAAGATAACCCACATTAGAGTTTGAGTAATAAGTGATAACCTAATTAATTAATTAGGGGGTGGGTAGTTAAACATTAACAAAATAATTGTGGATGCCTCGTCCACCTATTAGTGCTTTCACAGACTAAAGGTGGGCTGAGAAGGTCGTGGTTGGCAAAATCGTTGCCTCGTCTCCACGAGAGGTTAACGGTTCTGCACGAGTCACCCTATGGGGTTGGTGCCTAGAGAGGCTGTCAGGATAACCATAGATGGGGGTCGGGGCCTAGAGATAGGTAGTCATGATAACCCATGTAGGACTATGCGATGACACTCTCCTCTAGCTTTCCCTTGTGTTGTTTTGTTGTTAACCTTTAGAAGTGGTCTTTTGAAGTTATGTTTTCCTTTATGTGTGTTTTAGCTTTCCATGCTTAGAGTTTAGTCTTATGTATTTGTTTGGATGTTCTTGGTCGAGGACCCTTTCTTATTTACTCCTAGCACGGGGGTGATCGAGTGGAACGTGCTACGCACCCCGTTGGGTTCCCTATTTTGCAGTTGTACCTTTCAGTGCAGAGTTTTGCAGAGACAGCTTGATCCAGAGTTTATATGATTCCAGATGTATACTTGTACTTCTATTATACTGTGTATTGATTTCTTACCTTCCCATGTGAATGGGTAGACATATGATGTAATCTAGAGTAAATGATCAATGAGATATACTTGTAGATTGATGTAATGTATAATCACATTATGTAATTCAATCTTGAATCATATTTGTTAATATCGTTAAGGTTGTGTTATATCTGAGTAAATATGTTCTTTATATTTACAAGTACAATTTGTTATGAATACATGTATGGTGTCTATATGGTTTATTCTTGTCTCATTGCATATCTTTAATAAATGTTTAAATGAAGACATGTGAATGAATGAGTTACATTAGTAGAATTGGTAATTACTTTTATCAACTTTGTTGTGGGATAGATTACGTAATGTCACCTCGTGCACCCCAAGGGACTTAGGTGTTTAACTTGTAATCATTAGTTATGTTAGTTGCATTAGTAAACTTAGTGTTTATTCTTTATGTTTTCAAAAAAAAAAAAATTGTTGCATTTTTAGTTGTCCTTTGGGGTTTGTGTGACAGGGCGTTACATTCAAGGAATAGTGAATCAAAGTGTACCAAGGTAAGATAAATTTCAAAAATATGCATAAGGCAAAGGATTGTGTAAATAGAGAAGCAAGGGACAAGGGAAAGACATGACAACATTAGGAAACACAAAACCTCGTTCAAAGCTAGAAAATTACCTAAAAGCCCTCATACTTAGAATTTGGGACTTGCATAATTGAAAAATATAATCCTTGAAAAAATAAGTTAGTAGCTCCAAAATGAAACTAGATGTTGTGTTGTGTTTAGATAATCCTCATCAATTAAGGAGATGGCAAGGAAAAGAGAGTAAAATTTTGGCCTAAAATGTTTTTGATATTGGGGAAAACAGATTTTGAAGGGATCCGGAACCCTTTACAACCAAAAAGCCAAACTGCTGAAAACAGCCAAAAAGACCAGACTGCAGAAAAGATAGCCTGCAGTCAACAAAAAACCAGCTCCCAAACAAACACCATTAGGTTTTACAATTAGAGTTTCGCTTGTTGGAGCGAAGAGTCATATCAAAAGAAGGCCCAAAGGGTTTAGATTTTTTTCCAGTAACAGTAGTCCAGCCTTCTTCAACTTGTGCTGCCTTAGCCTGCCAAGCCAGCCCATCATTTTCCTGAGGATGAAAATCCGCAGCCCTAGAGGTAACATCATAGTTCTCCTGAACAGGTGTGGAAATGACCGAAGAGCCACCAGAGATGGGAATTGAAGCACCATCACTAGAAACAGAAACCGGTCTAATCGTTTGCTCAATATGATTTATCATGGTAGCTCCCCCAGTGGAGGAAGGAGAAACCCCAGCAGCCTGTGAATCAGAAGCCCCAGCAACTTGTGAGTCAGAAACCACCACCTCAGAGAAGCTCCTTAGCTGATCAGATTTCTTCTCAACCGTGTAATGTTGTTGAGAAGCGCCATTCCACCAAGTAGTTGTCTTTGTCTTCTTCTCGAATCCACATTGCACAGCAGCATGTCCTGTTTTGAAGCATCTTCTACAGCGGAAAGGGACCCCCTCATAATCCAACGATTGGATCCAAGACCCCCTAAAATGTTGAAGCATCTCGAAACAAAACTTATGCCTTCAAATTATCATGAGATTTATTTGAGCAATTTCATATATTGAAACAAAATGGAGTTGTTCGTACTTGGGAATACAACAAAATTGTTCAAATCATAATTTATTTTATTTTAGTTTCCACTATTTTTGTGTATTCTATTTTTTCAAATGTATCTTATACTAAAAATCTTGTGTTTCCATCTTTCAATTGTAATTTATTTTGAGGTCAAATCCTTTAGAGATTTCATTCATAGATATAATTGAACTTTTTTTAGTCATGAATCATTCCATAATATGCTATAAATATTTGTGCCTATTGACCATCCAATAGCACTTTTAGTTATTGTTACTAGTAATAGTATAGTACTATTAGTTGTGACTTTTAAATTTTTAATGTTGACAATTATTAATAACAATTAAATGAAATGGACTCATTAGAACAAGTCACAATTAAAAAAAATCAACAAAACAAATCATGTGATGGTACATGGACACACCCAAAAAAATTACTTAATACATAATTGTTAGATTATAACTTTTTTCGTTGTATTTTATGATATCTCAACCCAAAAAAAATATAACATCATATTTGTTAATAAAGAACTAAAACCTCGAATCTAAATGATAAACTTATTAAATAAATTACTGTAAATTTTTGAATCATTCAAAATAACCACTTATAAATTTAAGAAACACACAACTACTCATACTTTCCACCAAATTAAAAAACATATTTGTTAACCTTCATCCCCCTCCTTATGGGGTGGATAGTAAGTTTTACCACACTTCCCGGTGTGCAGATTAATATAAATTCTGTGAACATGGTGTAACCATCTCCATTATATTTTTAAAAAACAAGAGAAACAAAACCAACCTATCATTCTCAAGAGATCGTTTCAGTAATCCACCCTATCTAGCACGATCAGATCCTCATTAAAATACATTTATTAAGCAAAAAGCCTTCCCAGGTTACCCCTTATTGTCAATTAATTTATTGACATTTTGAAGGTATGCCATGCATATCAACCAAGCTTTGCGCTGACTGTGAAATAATTTATTGGTTCACAGAATCTAACCCTGCCAACCTTACCTCAGGTAAGAATATAAGAATCTATAGCAGGCCATGAAGAAAAGAATTGAACTAGGAATCTACATTATTGGAGTGCAGTATATAGAATGTATTACAGGTCTGTGGGTGCTGTGTGAATTGGTTCTATTGCCTAGAAACCCATATCCACAAGCACAAAGTTATGACTTCCTTTGTTGTTGAGATTTGTATTATGAAAACTGGGTACCTTGGCATGGTTTCATTTTTAAGTTAAGACCTTATATCCATGACCACAAAGTGTGTTAGGACTGAGTTCTGCTATCACAAATTTGTGTTGTGGCTTTGTGCTTCACTAGAATGACAACAATCATATTTACAAAGATCCATGAAAAGTGGATACCTTGCTAGAGCGGCTGGCCTGATCTTCTGTGAAGAACACATATCCACAAATTTGAAGATTAGTTTATTGAAATTTGTATTGTGATTTCAAATGTACTCCATTAGAGTAGCTACGTGACTTGGTCTTCTTGTTAAACAATCACTTCTACAAGTATTAATTAATTACTTCTGCTGTCATCGAAATTTGTATCGTGACATCTGTGTTCCAATGGTGTGACAACGACCATATTTAAATAACCAAGGAAAGCGACTACCTTCCTAAATAGGTTGGTTGGTCTTCTGGTTAAGAACCCAGATCCACAAGTTCCGAGTTAAATGAAATTGGTGTAGTGAATTCAAATGTGATCCTTTTGAATAGTGGTGATTATATTTCTCCCATTCGTGGGCCTTGTGGGCTAAGCCAAAGAAAGCTGAGGGCAAAGGCAAAATGAGGAAGTCCGGAAGCATCAGGGACTGGTTCTCTAATAAGAGATTAGAAAGGGGAAGTTAGGCTGCCTCCAAAAATACTCAGCAGTAGTACCAACAACGAAGCAAAGGCCCAAGCACTATTACTCGAACTTCAATTATGTATTAGATATAAGATCCCGGAAATAATAATCGAGGGCAATTCAATGGTGTTTATAACCTCCAACTAGAAAATCAAGAACATGATGGAGCAAATTTGGCAAAAGCTTTCAATCCTAAATTCTTTCACTATTCAACATTGCTATAGGGAAGGCAATAAATTCACAGACACGTTGGCCAACTTGCCACTGATCATTCTGGCATTGAAATAATTTGCAAATGTCAAATGTGTATTTGATTGGGGGAATTTAGACTTCGCAGCTCTAGATAATAGCAACCACCAAGATGGGCAAGATTATTGCAAGTTTGTGAATCAGCCTTGCTTGTACAAAGAATGGAAATGAAGCCTCAAGGCACAACAAGGACAGCGGCGTTGGTGTGACAATTGATATAGCAGCATTGTCGACATAAACAATCAACATCGACTAAAGAATTTGTGATCCAATTAGGGCCGAAGGGTTCGATGAAGGACTATCCAACCATGTAATCAATTGAACAATCACACAACCGAATTTAACAAAACATCAAGAAGTTTGTATTCATTCGCAATCACAACAAACTTACAATCTACCACAATGGGCTTTCAACACGCTAAACCTTAGCCATTTGATTACAAATGAACAATTCCATAATTTGGAAGGTATTGCAACACAATGCCATACAAAGTATCTTTTACATTTTTCCTTGACTTTTAATGATCTTCTAGGATGTTTAGATATCAACTGGACTTCCCTTGAGAGTGATCTCAATCAACCATAAGGTGGCGCAAGGCTCAATGCCTCATGAAATGTGTAGTCAAGCAAACATGTAATCAATCTTCTTGAATGAACACGATGATGAAGGATCTTGATGTGGTTCACCCAGTAAACTCTCTTGGGTCCAATGTATCTCAGAAATGTGTTCCTTTGTTGCCGCAAGATTTGAAAATCGTCGCAAGCCAAAGACAGAAATTGACTGTTAACCAGTAATCCTATTCATAGGTTAGACAACCAATTATGTCTTTGCAGTGATTCAAATCTCCCAAGAAGTTAATGCAACGTTTTATGATCAGTATAGAATACGTTCCCAACTAAGCGATGAGATGTGCATATGTGGTGAAATGCGGTAAAATTTGCGACGACTAGAAATAATTGGAATACAAATGAAAACCTGCAAACAAACAAAATAAAGAAAATATTTTGAATGATACAAGATTGCTCTTACACAAATTGAGCTAGAGTGAATATACTGGCACAAGGTGAAGCGTGAGCTGCAAAGGTATAATTTAGCCCAAATAGTGATGGTATTGTAGAACAAAATTGAGCCATTTGTAGGTGCCACCTGCAACTATCTATGTGAGATGATACCTAATGCCTAGCAAGTAGGAGACAGGTGAATATTGCAAGCTTCAATTTGGAAAGTTTGAGAGTTTTCATCCTTGGCTCCCCTCTTATTGAAAGCGTCGTTCACAAGGTGATACGTCCCAACCTGCTACAAGAACTTCCCCGACGACACCTCAACAAGACAATAGCGTCGATCTTTTTGTCAAATATAATGGATATTTTACGGGACGAAGGAATGGTGAGGGTCTCACCGAGGCCTATATTCATGAGATTTATATCACAAAGCGAAAACTAACTAAAGCATTGGAAGTTTATGATGCCAAATCTACAAATGTGGGGGGATGTTTTCAAGGAACCTCCTGGCCACATTAACTGAGGCCAATGCTATTCTTGCGGCAGCCAAAGATGGCCTTGTCGCGAGGTCTCTGGATGAGTTCAAATCGGTGCTGGGTACCAAAGGAAAGGTTCTTTGCGGGTGCATACAAGAACGGGTCAGAAATGTCGTCAATGTCATCTCCTTTTGCTGAAGAACGCTGCTCCGCAGCTGCACAGACCAAGGTGGGGGAGAAGGAAAAGGAGCTGAGACAGAGACAGGCCAACAGCTCCAGCGACAATAATTACTGTGTCCTCTTTGTTTCTTCATATGTAATCATGAATCAATGTATCTAAGAAAATGTAATGGTTTATCTCATGCAAGCAATGCTTTTGCTTGCCTCTTTTGGTGGAGCGGAGGTTTTTGCATAGCTTTATTTCATATATTTAAGGGTCTGGCCCCCATGGCCACTCTAACTAATTTGAAAAAAAAAAAAGAATAATGATTATATTTCTGAATAACAAGGAAAATGGACCTCAAATTGATTTTTTGGTTAAGCAACCATTTCCACAAGTACTGAGTTCTGCTGTCAATGAGATTTCTGTACTTTGACTTCTATGCTCCATTAGATTGATGTCATTTATAATTAAATGACCAAGGAAAGTGATTGCCTTGCTAAAAAGGCTGGTTAGGTTTTCCTGTTAAGACCTCATAATACAAGTTAAATGAAATTTGTAGTTTGAATTCAAATGTGCTCAATTAGAATGACGATGATTATAAATGAGCTTGTTTTGGTCTTCTACTTAAAAAAACATATTTTCACTGAAATCTGTGCATGCTTTTACTTCTGTGCTCCATTAGAATGATGATGCCCTTTATTTAAATGACCAAGGAAAGAGGATGCCTTGCTAAAAAGGCTGGATAATTTTTCCAGTTAAGAATCCATATATACAAGTTCAATGAAAATTGTATTTTGACATCAAATGTGCTTCATTAGAATGGCAATGATTATATGATATGCAAACAGGACACCTTTTATAAAAACCCTGTTTTCGATCTTCCGGTTATAAAGCCACATCCACAATTACTGAATTCCATTGTTTCTAAAGATTAGTTGGTGACTCCAGATATGCTCCATTAAACAAAAACAGATAATCGTCATGTATGTCAATAAATTTTGCAAATCTTATCCTGCAGAAATCCTAAGTGGAAAATAAAAATCTCCTTTAGGATTAATATTACATATGTAGCAGACTGAGGCATCGTGATGTGTGGCATACTGTTATTGCCAGACAATAAGAACCCCATCTTTAATAAAATATAAATTTTTGACTTCTGCTCTAGAAGTTACATAGATTTATATGTTGCAAGAGATGTGGCATCACGCACCCACATCAATGCAACAAGCATGACATGTGAATATTACTGTTAGTATGTTAGTTTTGAGCAATCAAGGCAATTGCCGGGAAACTACTACATCCTTGCCAAAACAATGATCAGCATTAGTTCCATAACTTGTTACTAAAAGGAGGAACCATGGTCGTTGCTGATGGTTATTTCCACCGTATAAAGCCTTGCCTTGTGGGAATAATTACCCTTCTCAGACTGAAACCAACACTAACCCGAATAAGACAGATATAGGTAACAAATGAATCTATTTATACTCTGAGATTGGAGAAATTTTGTAATTAGTAATTTCGACTAGCATGGATCTGCCTTTCTGATTATTCAGTCGCACCCATACATGCCTCTTAAGTCTTACATATATGAACATGCTGAACTGCTTTGACAAATGAGATTGACTTAGAAAGCTGCATTCCATACAACATTTTTGTCTTCCCCACAGCGACGATGCACCTCCTTAATCCTCTCTGCAGACTTGCAAATGCCACTGCAACTCCAATCAAATGAGGCAACACATGCATTACCTGACTGCGCCTTCCATTCACAATCTGTATTCCAAGGTTTAAAATGAGTATTAGTTTCAATCATAATATTGTATTATAGATGCATCAATGCATGGAACAAATTTCCAATGTAGTCAATGTATGAGGCATGCATACCTGGAGGTGTTCCACAACACATTCTACGATCATCAATGTGTTTCACATCCAACCCTATAAACCAGGATCCCAGGGAAACATCTTCATTTGCAAATTTATGCAATATTTGGCTGGCTCACCAACATGGACTAGTTAGAATTGTGCTTTGTTTGCTTACAACAACATTACTTCACCTTATTACGTGTTTAAGAAAATATGCTTAAGCACTTACTGATTTTGATATATATATTGAGCCAAATCCTTTGAGATTGCATAAAGTTGACCAGTCGCATGTCGAAAGTATTTATTTCCCACTTCACCGAATTTCCAGTACTCTGGCTCATGATACCTTACTCCTCTGTTATAAGACACAAAAATGAGTTCATAAAAAGAAAGACAATAAATTTATGAAAATTTACAGAGAAACAATAGTGACGAAGCTTAATATCCAACAAAAAATGGCAAGAAAGCTCAGTTTCAAGCTTTCAAAGGTTGCTAGTAAACAGAATATTGGAAAATTCCATTTATTCCTACATCTTATCGATTCCCATTTTGAAGAGTATTATATTTCCTTTCACTTCTTGCTACTTACTTCTGTGCTAGAACAGGACCAGACTTCATACATCCAGCATATACTCGAGGCTTAGATCGATGTTTTGCAAGTGTTTTTGCAAGCATTCCTGAAGAACAAGATATTTCATTATGGCATTAGAATAGAAAACTTCAGCTCACATGCAGATTGATGAACCATTTTCCAAGTCACCTGAGAATGACATAACCCTCACCTAGATTTACATGGACATCATCATCAACCTTTATATAAAAATCCGCATCCCATTTGGCATAAGCAGTAGCAAAGTAGCTCTTGGTTTTGGCAGACAGTTCATGATACCCTTCAACATGCTCCTGCACCACAGTAAATTAGCAATTTAGAAACATACTTTCTCATCATCTAGCATTGCAGAAATCATCAGAATAAAGAAAAAATGTATTGCGAAATGCATACCAATCTCATGAAATCCTTGTGTTGCATGTCTTCAGCTTCAATGGCTCTGTCGAGGATGCCACCTGTTGTAGCACTGTTTACCCACGAAAATGCATCAATTAAATCTACCAGAAAAAAGTTCAGAATGCACTAAATTCCTGTGATGAAAAGTAAATTTTGAATTATTTGGATACAGATAATCCAAAGCTACATAAAGGTCTAATGGCCTTTCACATATGGCCATTATCCTACAAATGTTGGACATATGAGGGAAAGGATCTTCTTTATTTAGATTTTTGCTAGACACAAACTTATGTAATCTATACTTATGCTTGTGTCACAGAACATAAGTAATATATACAAAAGCCAGATAGGATGAACTTTTACAACAACCCAAAAAAGTCACTTTTGAAATCACTTCAATCTACTGCAGGGGAGAAAATAAAGGTAGAAGGAAGAGCCGCCTTGTAAGAAATGATAATAATTCTTACTGGTTGCCAATCTGATTGTTTTGGAAATAATATGAAGTCAAATTATAGGTTTTGGGGCCTGATTTCTTGGACTAGCAAATATCCAATACTCATATATACTTGAACTTTACCAAGTTTTTTTTGCATTTGTCATCTACACTGCTACATATATTCACTCAAAATTACCCTCATTCAAAATTAGATTCCTAAAGAAGTCAAAGAATACCTGTGGCCTATGACAAAGCGAGCAATGATGCCTTTCTCCTCCATTTTCTTTCGTCTATCACCTGTTGCATTTTCAATCAAATAAATCAATCTTAGCATCCATAAATTCATTAAGAAGGTACTCTCAATAACTTTGCTCAATGTTTTAATAAGTCCACTATTCCAATAGATAAGAAATCACACCCCGTGGCATCCATGTTGAGCGGACTGAATCCCGGCGCTTTCTGCTACTGAATGCAGTATTGATTCCAACAATTACAAAAGCTTTTGGTCTTTTCTCAGTGTCAACAACAATGGGATTTTCTGAAATTGGAGCACCATTCAGTAGAGATGCTTGTGCAGTTCTTGCTTCAACTAACTCTGCTTCCAAATTCGTGATTGTCTTACTAAGGGTTCTGCACATGGAATACCACGTCATCAAGCATATCCCACTTTTATATAGATATATTAGGTGTTTTCACTCAAATACCAAGAACTTCAGAGACGAAAGCAGTAAATTTCACACCAGAATAGATAGAAACAAAACCATCAAAACAAGAACAAGAAGACAACCAAAAAGTTCTGGAGCACAGAACCTACTCAATAGCTTGATCCGACTTTGAGACTTCTCCCATATATAGTCTGGAGTCTATAGGTTTCTGTTGAACATGAATAATCATATACATATTTGTAAATTTCTTACTGCATCATGGAATAGTCACAATTTTTTCTTTCAAAAAGCTAAAATACAAGCACAACTGTAGCTCAAATGCAGTAATGCTACTGCTAAATTGGCTTAACCAAGGAATACTTACTGATTTGGTATCACATCCTTCAGAAACAAGTCTAAGATGATCTCCCAGCTCTCTGCTAAATTTAATTACGTCTTTTGCTTCTGGAACATTCCACATTCTGAGACATTTGCAAGCATATTCAAATTAGCCCACAACTTCCCTGCATTTATCAATGTCAAAGAATGAAACTGCAAAAGGTGCAAATCTATCAGAGCAATCTTGAAGATGTAAAATCTTTGAATCCATATGTCCCATAAGCCATAGAATGGCCTATTAAAGTATGGTAATCAAAGATTCTTTGTATGTGATTTAATATACCTTGATAAGAAATAAACAAACTAGTGCAGTGATGCGAAAGCTCGAGGATAACACTCGTCAACAGTCCAGTGGTAAGGGCGTATAATAAAGGGAATAGATCAGCAATGCCTTAAGGATATGTATTCACATGGGAATATAATGAAAAACTATGTGATATGTTTCAAATGTCCTTGTATAAAAAGTTATAAACCTTGCATTCTCTCAAGAACACTTTCTCATGCTGACAACAAAATATGTGTCTATTGAAAGCAAGAAAACTTTCTCATTTTAAGAAGTGATGATATAATATAAATGTCATGACTTGCTTGCAGACGAAATTTTCACCTTCTGAAAGGCTGCAAACCATTTCTCCCTGTTTTTATTTTGCAATGCAGTAACTTCAATAATAACTTCAGGGTCAAAACTATGTGTTAACAGAATTTTCATTTGATGAAATAGTGCCCATATATTATCCAAGAAGATAAATACTGTACAGACTATTCAGGGAAAAAAAAAAAAGGCAGCAGCATGGGATCACAGCCAAAGTCACACAAACTAGGCCAGGCCTAAAATAACAGAACTTTGGGTAGTTATGAATAGATCACGTTTTCTCGGATGTACTGATACTTTGAAACTATAATCATTGAATTGATAAAACGAAGGATTCAAACCAAACCACATATAGATGTAGTAACTTGCACTGCGTTCATTATTTTTTTAAATCTATGAACATATGCATTTAGGTAAAGCTATCTAATTTAACCTCGAGAAATTGCATCCATATGCCAACGACAGGCATAACAAAGTAGGTAGCATTTACATGTTTTAAAATAAGAAGTGCTGGAAAGCGAGATATTGAAATAAGACAACAGAAATAAGGTACTCGTAATCTGTTTCAACTTTCAACAAAGAGAAACTAAAAAAGTGAATGGAAGAGCTCATCATTTCAAAAAATGATTTCATGGGTGTCAATCCTATTTGAGCCTGGACTAACTAGTTTTGAAATCATGATAATGTCAATTTTACCAATACCATCTACTCATAACTCTGGCTTACCCTTTAGATGTAAGAAAAAGAAACAAAACTTTAAATGCAAAATAGGACCAAATATCCTTACAAAAGCTTTTGAGGGGAGCTTCATTGTAATTTCTCTTTATATAAAAAATGTTAGATCAAGCTACTTTGAACTCAGTAGCCCGAATGATACAAATTCAAACAGAATGATTGAAAAATCCACCATCATGCAGCCTAGCCTCCAAAAAAAGATATGAACGAAAAATATTCCTTGATGTTCCCGAATGCCATAGTTTGGTTCAATATCTACCCCAAAAACAACACGAAGTCGCAGATTTGAGTTTATTTCTGATGAATCAAATAATTTATAAGAGAAGCCTTTCATAGTGCACTCATTTATTTTATACCATTACTGTAAGACTTCTAGGTGTTTGTCTGTTTGGGTGAGCTCATCTGCCCATCATCAGATATACACAAGATGTGAAGGATTGTGGATCATTAACAATTATGCAAGGAGATGTTTTAAAGAATAGTAAATCCTTGGGCTAAGCTCCGACTCGCTAAAGTCAAACAGAGGGCTCAAGCAATAGAATCGTCAGTCGTCACTCGGTCAAGGCCTATGCTTTGCATTCTTTTTATACTGTTTTGATCACTTGACCCGGTAGCAAGAACAATAGACAGTTTAAACTTATTCCCCCCTTCGCCCACCTCTCCCTAAAAACAAACAAATCGAAACAGTTTTGCTCAATTCAAAAGGATATGGCATCATGAACAAAATGACATAATTTTAAGTTCTGCCATAGCAGCGAAAAAAACGCAATAAAAAATAAAAAAGAGAATTGTCTACCATCCACCCCTATTCTAAAGCCTCATCCTACAAAGATCTTTCCAGGAAAGAAAAACTGCAATAGAAGTGAAAAATAACCCACCAACTACTAGTCTTAGGAAGTACATCACTCACCTATTGGTGAAAACCATTCCAACGCAGAAACTTGTACAACAGAGAAAAGCAATCCATTTGAAAGACATGGCTCTAGCAGGCGTTTCTCCACCTCTGGCCATTCTCACCACACTTCCACCAAAAGAAAAAATTGCACAGTTTATTCAATATAATTCATGACTCGGCAAGCTGTTCTACAAAACCAGCTGAGAGATACAAAATTGCGGGCACTTTCCCAGGCCAATCCGCCATTAAATCCCTACGTCGAATTTATGAAAAAAAAACCCACAATCTGGGTTTTCATAATTCCTCTTAAAAACCCCAACTGCCACCGTAATCAGAAAGCTCTGGAACTCGTCAGATATCAACAGAAATCCGTTACTATACTGGATCTCTGATTGACCCACTTGACTTCTGTCCTCATATTTGCCAAATATTCATGATCCTCTTCATCTCTTAGGTAATGACCAACTGCCACTGTAATGAAATTCAAGAGGACAGCAATCAGGTTGCTCTGGAAGAAATCAGCTATAACTAAAAACGCTGCCACTATTTAGCAGGATCTCTGATTGACCCACTTAACTCATGCTCTCCTCGTTCCCCAAATGGGATAGGAAAGGCAGAATCTGAGCAGACATGTACATATGAAGAATTCACCTCATTTTGGACTTCTATGAACGAACATAAATCATCGGTTTCCTCGAAGCAACACTTTACCTTAATCAAAACAGAGGGTGTTGCTAATACTAATCACAATGTTAGCTTCCCTCTCACCCCCCTCCCGGAAACAATAAAACCCCTTGACCCGGCAGTCAATGCAATACAAACACCCACATGAAAAGCCACAGAGTTTGGTAGGTGACTCACGGAACCTTGCAAAAGTAAACGAAGTCACAAAATTGACGACTACTAACAACCAATATTAATGTACAGTGTACATACAGTGGACAACAGTCCCCTCACACACTGTAGCCCCTCCCTTTCCTTCACTACTTGCCTTACTTTCAACATAAGCAATGAGCTTTGTCCAAAAGAAAAGTTAATTACTGATGCAGCAGCTAAGGTAGTTGAAATTTATGATTGCAGCCTCACTACTGAACATACATTGATAGGATATCTGTGATCTCCTCGCTTTCATGTATTTCTGACGAACTGAGTACATCCAACACAGAATTGTATGAGATAGCCTTCATACAACTGATGGGTATATATTAAATTTACTGACTGACCACAACCCAATTAACATAACTGTAACTTCAGACTTTTCTACCCTTGATAGGCATATATTCAATGAGTATGCATCACTTCTATGATGAGATCATCATGACCCAGTCAACAAAGAATATTAAGCACAATAATGCCCACCAAATTCCAATTTTTTCCAAATAACCAGAGAAAGAATGCATGTGGTTTGGGTGTGTTTATGAGATCAGAAACTTCACGTGGTCTTCCATTTTTTTTTCTAAACTCACATAAACCATGCACCTAATCATCAAGAATTTGAATTTTCTGTACATATGTACGAATTCATATTGGTCTGCATACGCTAGGGATCAGGATACATGTGAGAATGTGACATGGAGCGTGCCACATGGAACTAGCAAGTAGTGACCCATGGAGAGTGGTTGTTCTTTCTTTCTGCAACAACCATGTGCTGACTTTACAAGCATCAACATGGAGGGGAAGTTTGAATGAACGTTATTGGGACCATCATTCATGAGTGGGGTGGATTTTGCTTTGAAACTTACTTTATTCATCAGGATAGACTGGATTAAGGAAATTGAACACAGTTAATTAGGTGGTCCATTAAGGGAATTGAACACAGTTAATTAGGTGGTCAATTTCTGGAATTGGTAGTGTGTTTATTTTTAGTGTTTGGTCTTTGAATGAAAGAAAAGCATTTTTCAATTTTCTAAGTAGGAGATATCACCTTCACGTGGGATGCTTCATATAGCACAATTTAAGGTGTCTAGAAGTTGGAATGTAATTGTGTGGAAGTTGCAGAAATTGATTGAGATATCTCAGGTGCATAGAAATTGAGATATCTAAAATATGTGGTTATTGTTTATTTGTGTATTTATTTTAAAGTAATGTAGAATGTTTAATACAAACAATTTAAAATGTTTAAAGTTGGGATGTCACAAGCTCATAAAGATATTTAAAAAGTGTAGAAATTTAGATATTTAAAATTTGTAAGAACTAAGATATGTTTAGTTTCTATTCATATTTTTATTTGAAAAATATATATATATATATAAGATAAAAAAGTTTTTTTGGCAAAATTGAAGTGTTTTTACTTTGTGTTTTATTATTAGATTGGGGAGTTTATCTATGTTAGTCAAATATATGACTTGTTCTAACTTCAAATACTCTTAATCTTGTAGTCTTTTAGCAAAATAAAATTGAACATTTAACCTTAAATCATGTGACATAAATAATGTTTGAAACATTAACTTTATGGTTTAGAAAAATAAATTTAGAAACCTTTAACTATGTAGTCCTTTGACACAAATAATGTTTGAAACCTTAAACCTTGTGGTTAAAACATGTCTTATCTCTCAATCAATATGTCTCTTGTTAATGTCTTCTATAGAGGAAAATTCCATTCGTTTAAGAGTATGTCTCTTGTTAAAGTCTTCAAGAGAGGAGAATTCCCTTAGTTTAAGATTTGATATAATCTCTTTCATTTTTATGGTAATATATTGTTTTCATAGTAGAGGTGAAAAGAGCATCATTAGCACTTTTTGTCACTTTTTTTAGACTTATTTTGACATTTGTCCCTAATATAATAATATAGTGTTCAATCCATATATTTTTATCTAAGTGTTAGAATTCAACCTAAATCTAAATTGGGCATAAGCCCCCATTCTTCAATGGATCAAGATCACATCTTTAATTTATATGTTCCCAATCACAATTCAAGATATCCTATATTACTTTCAACCTAGTTCAGGACTACAAATATGACCTTAATTGTTATGATCCTAATATGATATATTCCTAAATATATATTATATTCTTAATTATAATACGGATAAGCAATTGTGGCATGCTTAACCCTAATATAAATATTAGTTAATATACTAATACCTCTTAATTAGGATGAAGGGGTATGTCCCTACATAGTTTAGCCTATAAATAAGGAAGAGAACTCTCTCCCATATCATCATATCATAAAATATTGAATTCATATAATATTATTTGACTATTGGAGGTATCCCTCTCGAAGTGGTCTACTATATTTCTGATTTTTATACTTATTTACCATTTCTCACACCCCTTAGGGTTTTGTCCTATAATTTCAAACCTGGTATATCTAATTGCTTCCATCTATCATTTGAAATCTAAGTTACATAAATTAGGGTTTGGATCTATTCTTATACACTTTCTTTGTTATATTTATGGGATATATCTAGGGATGGTGTTATTTATGATGATGTTATCATTTAATGTACTACTCATGATATTATTATGCCTAATGATGATATTTTTCCGACATCTCATAATAGTTCCATATCCTTAGATTTATATGATTTTGGTGTTTCATCTCATCCTAACTTATGAATATTGATGCCTATGTATCATCTTTTTATATGCATGATGATGTTTTAAATTACATGAATATATCCTTAGCATCTCATTATAATTTAGAAATTGTCTACTTTGTAATATCCACCTTACATTTTTGCACTAACTTTAGTGACCATTCTCATAGGTGAGTTTTAGGACTCATTTTCTCTATTTCCAATATTTTAAACCATCCCTATGCTTATCCAAACCTCTTTCACCCACCCCAAAATTTTCAAACCCATATTAAAAAACACATTTCACCCAAAATGCGAGCGTTCTAGACAATACGTGCAATCCAAACAATGTTTTCTACATTAATATTTAAGATTTTAAAAATTACATGTGGATGAAACTCTAATTTATAAGATTCCATAACATGTTTTCTAATGATTATATTAGTTAGGACTCAAGTAAAATTGATTATCATTATCTCCCCTAGAACAATTATCACTTCTACACGCTCGGGTATCTCTCACTCTCCATATATTGTAACTTTTCTTATTGTAGGATTACCAAGGGCACAACCTTGAAGATTATTGTAAAAGATCATCCCTTGCACACTCTCATGCTATATCCATTACTAGTGTCCCCTACTCCCACTATATATATAGAAAAATTACTTTCATCACTTTGTTATCCCATTTCCCTTACCCATGATCTTCATTTCCCCTTTCATGTATTTTTAAATCCTCAAACACAAAGTCCTTATTATTTATTTTTCTCCTTTGAGATTTTATCTTCAAATTTATGCTCCTTTTGTCAAATCCTTCTAGTCACATCCATTTCTTATTTTCCTCTATCACTTGTGTATACAACTCTAGCCAAGATTCCCTCCATGGTTTGTATTCCTCTTAAGAGAAAGTATCTATGCACACCACCACCACAATCACCTAAGGTCGTACACACACAACTTTTTTAAAGGCTATAGTTAAATTTAATGTATATTGCTCAAGGGACTGATTGAGGTAGTCTCCAAAATAGCCAAGTCTTGTTTTCCTTTCCCACTTGACTTCAAATTATAATATCAAAAGATCAAAGAAATTTCCATAAAATTTACACAAATAAAATAGATTAGGGTATCAAGGTGTACAAATCCTAAATGTCTCAAAGTCATAGTACCAAAATATAGGAGTTCCATAACAACATAAGTAACCTATAGGATTCCTTATAAAATGGTTGATTAAGAGCACATCAACAATAAAAGTATTAGGTGAGAGTGTATATCTTGTATGATGGTGTCCTGATTGATTCTAATGAATTTAAAAAATTAGAATATATCTCCTAATCTAACTTAGCTCATTTCAATAATCAAATCCAATTTCTAGACACTTCTAGGGATGTGCATTTTCTAACCTTTTATTTTTTATTTATTAGTTTTTGTTTTGAATCTAATGCTAGTCTAGTTTTAATTAAAGAACATAAAATGTTATTGTACTCACTATTGAATAACATTACATTTTAAATTATTCATTAAATTAGACTAATACATGGAAAGAAACAACCTAGTTAATAGTTTTTTTCTTTGTATACACTATTAAACTAAGGTTTCCAAAAGTATTATTTAACTCATGTAGATTATATGGATATTATTGATGATTCATTGCTTTGTGATACATTGCATAGTGATATTTCTTCTCCTAGTGAGGAATTCATGCTCACTAGATTTGATGGTATAATAATTTATCTTTACATGTTAATTCATTCATACTTGTACACTTTGAGCATACAAATAATGTATTTTTAATGAGTATATTTTGAAGCACTTTAGTTGATGAGTTATTACAATGGCTTGATTTATTTTGTACTGTTTATAATGTATTCATGGCATTGGCACATTAATTTATTGGTTTTTTTTACTTCTTACATAGAGGGGATTTTCATGGGGATACTATGGATTCATCTATGTTCTTTCCTTAGATACATATTTAGATACTCATCCATCACACTAACCTAATGTTGAACATATTTTTAATCCTCCTTTAGACTTGTTTTTTTAAATTAGCCCCATTTAGAAACTACTCATCAGCCCCTTTGTCGGTACCTAGAGGTATTAATATTTTTTCAAGAATTCAAGGCCTTATTAAAGAAGATGAAATATCAAAGCCATGTCAAAATTATAGTAGATTAGGTTCTAAACATGATTATGATGTAGCTATTGTAGCACTTCATCAAAGAGGAAAACTAGATCCTTAATAGTGTCTTCCAAATCTACAAGATGGGACTCAATGAATAGACACAAGAAATTGGTCAAGTAATCATCTCAGTGAACTATATTCAAAAAAATGAATCGTCTTGTTAGTAAGAATCACTCAAATCCCTCATTGAAGCAATATTGAAATATATAAAAGTAGCAAGAGGTGGTAGTATCCAAGTACATGTTAGATGATTATATATCCAATAAAATCTGTCCATATAAGATACCTAAGTATATATAAATTAAGATGGTTCAAGGTGATGGAATCTCAATGCATGTTAGAGGACTACACTACACATCCTATAAACTACTCACATCAATGGTGTGATTATGAGCTTTGATAAATAAAAAGGGGCATCAATGGGAGTTTTAATATCATCCACATGGGTAGGCTTATATAGGGAAGTGACACTTTTAGGTGATGATTGAAGATCCTCATATAGGCACCTAATGATTGTCCAAGTAATGAAAAGGCACCATATGTGCTCAATATAAGGAAAAATATCCTTAGGAGTGGTGATACATGAGATAGTGTCGTTATTTATTACAGCATGTACACATGATATATCACTTGGTTTAAGAATGAGTCCATGAACATAGGGAACTAGATATTTCATTATGCAACATGATTCTTGAACCCTTTCTTCAAAGATAAATAGTTCTCTTAACCCAACATGATGAAAAAAAGAGTAAATTAAAGAAAACATGATGAAACCCTAGCTAGATCAATTGAATAATGACTGGAATCAAAATAACACACCCTCGTAAAATATAGTGTACACCCCCCAAAATCACTTGGTTAAGAGATCTCCCAACAAGATATAATGATGTCCTTTATAGTTACTATAAATACAATCTCCACTTGCCAAAATGTATAAAACGGACTTGATTCAAGTGCTTTGCAATTCCCAAATAATTCCAAAGAGTTGAAACTTTAGATTTAAGGTAAAATGAGAGAAAATTGAGTATAGTTCAATGAGCACAAAAAATTATATACTTTTAAAAACTAGGACTCAAATAGAATTCATATGAGCAAGGATAAAGCCCCAGAATTATCCAAAATGAGAACTACTTAACAACACCTCTAAGAAAATGTTAATTCTAAAAAATGCATACACCAACATAATAAAGCTACTATGACCTTTTGTAGCTACTAAAAATAGCCAAAATAAAAATTTGTGCCAAAATCAAAACCCAAATTATCAAGAATGAAGCCTATAAATATTAAGCATCAAAATTAAAATATAAACATGGTGAGGGGGAATAGGTTGTGAAGGATAGGTATTGACATCAACATAATTCTAGTATACCATGAAACTGTGTTATCGATTATTGTAAAACCACTATGAAGTGAGGTCCAAAAAATGACCTATATGTGAATCAACTAATTAAGGTGTAAACTACTTGATAAATTTATAGAATTTCCCTATATGTTGTAAAATTATCAGTTTAAGTTAGCAGACATTCTAGAGAGGGTTGAGATTGGTTTCTAAAGTGTAACATCACTATACAAAATGGTTTGAAGGTGGAAAAAAAAATATAGACACCATTGGTATTAAAGACCATTGGATTGGCTATGAATCCATCCTATTAATAAACACAGGGACTCAAACCTTATGCACCCCACAAGTCAACACTATGACACCTACTAGATCTTATAGATTTGTGAATAGGTTAAGTGTGATAGAATACCTAATAAAAGCCTATGGCCATGTATGCCTACCAATGGTCAAAATATGCACAAAATCAAATTATAGAAAATTTTAGAGATTTACCTATGCTAGGGAATATTCATTGATGCAATCACTACATAAGTATATGATCCATACAAAAGGTAGGAGGGGAATTTTTTCTAAGGGCCTCCTAATGAGGTTATCAAAAAACTTATGAATTGATAGGTGATATTATGGTTTTAGGGTGCTCTAGATGCAATTTTATGGTCATATTAGACCCAAAGTGCTCCAAAAATAATGTGATCTATAGATATTCATATATAAATGATTACTTCAAACCATATTTCTTTTGGTTTTTCATTGGGATTAAATGAAGGAAAGATCAACTACTCTACATCCTCTAGACACAATGTTCTAGGACCTACTCCAATATTCACTCAAATGATCCTACAACATGATGCCACACACAAAGCCCTCAATCCTCAATCGGTATGGGAAAGAATTATATTACCAACGAGCTGTAATACCATGTATATGTGTCTAGGTGTTTATACACACCCAATATCTTGATGAAAAAGAAAGCCACAATAGCCAAATTGTGCAAGAAAACTAAATATTAAAGATGCAATAAGCAACTATTCTATTAGAATAATATACGCAAATATAAAATGTAAAAGAGTATATATGTTATATGGGAGAAAAAATGGTATAAATTATAAGATATTCCACCAAATGATTCACAACCCATATGGGATAAAGGTGATAAGTATAAATGTGTAGTATAGGTCTCCACCAAATGTGGAAAAGTACAACTCAACCATAGTATTACCTCCCTAAGCAAATGCATACCTATAGTGTAAGAGAGATAATGCCTAGCCAAGTAGATACTACATAAGTAAGCTTATCTTAGGTGCACACTAATGCAAGCAAATAAATTAAATGCAAGAAAATAAAATACACACTAACAAAAAGTATGAAATTTTCTTTTACTCCAAGGAGCTTCCACATGATAATGTCATTTACCTTTACATATCATAGTGAGTTATGGTGATAAAATGATTAAATGTACCTTAGTTTATAATGGAACTAGATTGAATATACAATATTTAATTAGGGTTACCATGGATTCATACTATGAATTTAGTCCTATATACTTTATATTAGAAGCTAAAGTTCACTTATGAGAATAAATTTTGTACTTTTCAAGTGAATGACCTTCTATTTAGCTACAGACTCAACATCTTTGTCTCCATTTTTATTTGTGTTCTTAGCTACTATATTATGTATAATATATTACTAAGACAATCAACATCAATCTACTGTATTAACTAGCTACATCTTCGTCCTCAACATGTGCATGGTTATTACATGTCAATATTATATATTTATCCCATTCAATTTAAAAGTGTTGGAAATTTAAAAATCATCTTCAAAACTATCCCCAATGCTATTGCCAAGTTCATTCTTACACCCAATGGTAATATTAATTAATTTTTTAATATAAAAATATAGCCACATTCCATGTTTTATAATGGTTACAAGGTTAATAGTCATTTTAACTAGATACTTCACTTACAATTATAATGGTACATGTAATCAAAAGAAATATTGGTCAAAGCTAATGCAGGATACACCTTTAAGCACATCACAATTTCAATGTGGTCTAATCCTCTCATCTTAACTCCACACATAATGCATGATATTATTGTTGTTCCCATTCTTAATGTCCAGTGAAACCCACAAAAGGTGTATTCCTTACATATTCAAGAGGAAATGACCTCATGGGGCATGAGACAACACCCCTTAACCATATTCTATCACTACATTTTGATGAAATGGATCAATTCAACTAATGAGTTGTAATACCCCATAGTTTCCAACTATTGCTAAAATTTTATTAGGGTAAAATCCTTAATGATTTCATGTTAAGGACCCATGGTTATTAATTCAGGAATTTTGATAATTTGAATGCTATGGTTTATATTAATCTTGTTTATATAGATAGTTTTGACTTGATTATTTAATATATATATTCAATTATAAATAATTTTGAATGTGATTACTATTCTAATAAGTATTTATTTAAATTATAATTTGAAGTAACATTTTTAAATCAATGATCTCAAACTAATGTTTATTTAGGCTAATTCTTATTTAGATTTTTTATTTCTCATGTTATTGTGTGAATCTCAATGATAATTTGATAAATTAGTCTTAAGTGTATAGGTAAATTAATTACAAGAATGAGGCCAAACCATGTAGAAGGGGGTATTCCATTTTATAGGAAATTTATTAGTATCTAGTGATGGTGAAAGTTTTGTATGATGGAAAAGGATGCACTAAGTTAATCAAAGTAAAACATGTGTCAATTGCTAAGATAGAAAGATCTATTAGATTAATTGGTATAGTCAATGTAGAAAGAAATAGAGAATAATTAACCAAAGTAAATACATAAGGATTGTCAGGGAAATTTTATAAAAAATGAACAGTTTGGAGTTTGGGATAATACTATGAGTGGAATGAATCAAACTAGTGAGTGAAAGAGAAAAATGTTAGTGCAAGTGAAAACATGGTGAGATTCTAATTAAGTGGGGGAAATGCCAACTCAAACACACCATTAGAAGGAAATCCAACTAGAATAAGTTGAATATTTATATGGCTCAAAAAATTCAAGGAATGTTATAACTCTTAGAAGAGGTAAAATCCTAAACACTTATAAATTGAGAAGTTAATATGCCACCAAAATTGACTAATGAAATCTGAGAGTGGAGAGTTTAAAAACTAGTATAAATGTTAAAAGAAGATATTGGATAAAGGATACTAAAATTTTGAATGTATACGTGTAGAAATCATGGAAAATAAGCTTATGGTACTTTAAGAAATGATCTCTTGGAAATTTTATAGAATCCTTATCTAATCCATTACCAAGTACATACTATGCTAGGTGATTTTCTTTTGTGTTGGAAATCAAATTTTAGATTAGATGAGATTTTTTTCCTTAAAGATATATTTTTAAATTAAAAGACTAAATTTTCTATTAGTATATGGAATTTAAAGTGATTCAATGTCTAAATTTTCTATCAATATATGAATTTTAAACAAAGATGTTGAATTTCTAATAATGTCTATTAATTGCTATGTACTTCAATGATGTCACTTGTTAAATGGATACACACTATGAGGAACTAGCAGGTGGAACAATATGGTTGATGCTTGGGTTTTCCCCTCGAGAAAATTAATCATGCCCTAGAGAATCAACTAGTGATACATGCATCTATGTATTATCAATTACAAGTAATTATGGTCATTTTATTGATGAATGAATATTCTTTAAATTTATGATTATAATGGTGATTATGTTTGAATTGCCTAAATTAACTCTAAATCATTGTCACCCTTACATGATTATAGATAATAGGGTAGATATTGCTTAAGGTCATGCATGTTTCATCAAAGTTGTGTAGTAAGAAGTAATGGGATCTCTTGGTGAACAATGGATGATCTTTAGATTATTGTCAATTAAAAGGAGGAGAATTCAAGTAGTAGATATATGTTAACTATATTTAAATTTAATCTATGTATCTATAAAAATATAATTATGTGATCAATGAATGTATGATCCAATTAATAATTATTTCCTAAGAAAAATAATTTATTACTGTCTTTGATTGAATTTGTGTTTAAATCCAGAATGAATTCTAAATAATTTTAGATGATATTTTGTATTCAGTCCTTGACAATTCTAGCTAAATTAATTAATGTGAATTTTGATGAAAACTAGAGTAATGTGTAACATTTGTAGTCTAAAATTTGTGGACTAAAATAGTTAAGTGTTAGATGAATTCCTCGTGGAATAAAATTTACCAACACAACAATTTTGTATTCTATATTAGAATAAATTATATTAGCAAAGCCAATTTCATAAATGTTAGAGGTTTCACAATATCCAAATTATATAAACAAAATGTGTAAAATCCTATTAAAAAAATATAGTTAATTAACCCCCACATAAATTCTTTGAGAGTTCCAAAACTAATTCATAATGAGCATAGAGAATTTAGCACAAATAATCTAAATGTCATCACATGTATGCACCGGAGTAATGCAATCCTTCTAAGTTTAGAACCGGAAAGCTAAGTTAGTGGGATTCTAAGTAATTTTACATCTAGATAAGCAGCTTGTCTCTAAAGAAGAATAACTTATTTTTCTTTGAGAATTTTGAGAAACCCAAAAAGTTTGAGAAGTACGAGAATTTTGAGTCTGAACTAACGAGATCTCTCCACATGTCTCCCTCACATGGGGAAGACTCCAAAACTTTGGAGTTCTCAAGACCTGTTTCTCTTAATTACCCTAAAGTTTGTCAAGATTATCTCTAAAATCCTAGAAGAACTAAATATTTTTTAATTGAGTTATTCATCTTTCAAATATAGAATCCATGACTCAAAAATTAAGATAATTCTATAAATTTAGGTGCAAGATCCCGAATTGAGATTAATTTGAAAGACACAACATGTCTAGTAGGCATAGGTAATCTTAGTATGATCTTTAGAAGGGTGTTAATATTGAAGCAACATGAAGGTGGATTTTTTTTTTTTAAATATCTTAGAGATGTCTTTGGTTCATAGCATTGTAATTATGTTGCCGAGTCAGTTTAGGCAAGTCAAAACTAATCCTTTGGGCTGCGCGAAATTTCATAGTGGTCCCACACCATGCACAATTGGGTGAGTCGAGGTTTGGACTTGCGTTAGTTGTCTATGTCTTTCAATGACTCAACCAACCAGTCTACACCTCGAGGGCAACATGAAGGTAGAATATTATAATAGAAAATTTAACTTCAAAATTAATCAAGATAATAATATTCTAGCTTTTAATTGTTAAATAAAAGAATTTTTCTATTTAATACTTGGTAGTCTAGTTGGGTGTTCTATTGTGATATCAAAACATGGTTCAATTATTGAAGACTTAATGTGTCTCCACATTGAGAATTTGTGAATTAGATAAGGTAAATCCAAAGTAAGGATAATTCAATGATAACTCTATTAATACAAAAAGAAAAAGTTGTAAAATCTAAAATTTGGAGGACAAGTAGACTTTAGAAGGAAAAGAAAATCAAGATGTTGAAAGGAAGAGACAAACATTTAACAATTGAGTTACAAGGTCCTAGAATGGAGGAGCAAGAGTAAAGGAAGTCAAAGAAAGATGGTCATAGTAGAATGGGGGATGAACCAACAAGATCAAATGAAGAAGAAATACTTCTCACTTTGCAAGAAATAAGAGACTAATAGCCACCAAGGAAAGATTAAGGGAAGGGAGAAGAAAAGTATAGGGAAGGCTAGGAATAGACATTAGTCCCTAACAAACTAAGATAGATCCTAGGAAAATTGAGAGAAGATTGAATGTTTGACCTATGAGACCAAAAAGATAGCACTATTGAAGTTTTAAAGATGAAGTTGTAACACCCCTCTGATTTGATATGTTTTCTCTGACAGTTCTGATTCTTTGATAGACCTTATTTTATGTGATTGTTATTCTATCGCTAATAGTGGAGCGATGATAGACTATATTGATGTGATGATACATTATATGCATGGTGATTATGTTTAACATACTTTATATTTGCATAGATGCTTAGGTGAGATGACATTGCTATATATGCTCATTGTAGTTTAATTGATATTTTATCATGTTAGTTGATGTGACATTGTATTGGTGAAGAGAACGGTATTTCATCACTCGCTCACTCGTGCCCTGTGATTTCCGCGATTCTCTCTTCACAATGTGTATGAATTATTATCTGTATACATGTACGACTTTTGCTTTTGTTGTAGGTTTGCAGGTACAGGACAACGGCTTCACCTGGTTTCACAGGTCTGAGCGTGTCCACTACTCAACAGTAATAATTGGGAGATAGTAACTGGTTAACCTTATCATACCTTTACCCTAGTACAATGTGTCGTCAGTTTGAGTTTTGGTCTTAGCCTTATCATTGTTGTTCTGGGTATTTTATTATTGTGCAAGTTTAATTTTGTAGATTAAAATGTGTGTTTGATTAAGTATTTAATTTATGGTATTATTGATGTGAAAAATTTAGAATAAATAAATAAATAAATTTAATTTAGTTATGTTATTAAGTAATTTTAATTATTTAATTAATGGGAATTAAATAAAAAAGATTATTTAAATTTGTTGTAATATATTAATTGTTTTATTTTATTTTAAATGCATGAGGTTGGAAAATATTTGGGGTTGTTGAGGGAAAATATATTTTGTTGGGATAACTGTGAGTTAGAAATTTGTTATCTTATTGTTGTAAATTGATTCTCAGAGGAAAAATATTGGAAAAAGGGAAGAAAGTTGTTTCACGGAAGAGGTTTCTTTTTGGTTGAAAATTGGTGAGGAAATTGTGGATCTCTCTGAGGATTTTGTTTTAGAATCTTGCTGTAGAATTCTTGGCTGTGGTATTGTTTTGTTTTCTGGAAAGAGGCAATTGCACTGGAGGAAGCTTTGGGAACATTGGCAATTTGAAGCTACAGAAAGCTCGGCAACAACTCTCGAGGCAACAGTTCTTCTGGAACAGGTTCCTTTATTGTTTTTGTGAATTTTGAATTGAAAAGTTGTTTATATTACTGTAATGCAATTTGGAAAAGTTTAGGAAAATATTTTCAATACTGTAGAAGCTTTTGGTTTTATAAAGGATTGCCGTGAAAATTAAACCTCTGTAGAAAACAATTTAAGTCCTCTGTTTAATTTGATCATTTGGAATAGATTGAAACAAAAGGAAATTATAGATCTCTGCAGAAAATCATTGTTCTGTTTGGTTTCCTTATTTCTTTTTAATTGTCTAGGAAAATGAAATTTTTGAGCTTTCCTATAGAAAACTTCTTCTGTGTAATTTATTTGCTCGATTTAAATATCAATGCTTGGATTAATTTATATATATATATATATATATATATATATATATACATATATATTGGAAATTATATGTACATATATATATTATATATAAATATGATATTTCATTTTTAACACTGTATTCTTTTTCAGAAAGAAATATTTTATTTAAATGGAAATTGATACGGCGAAATTCACAATTTTCATTTGAATGAGGGTTTGTATATATATGTTGAGGGGAAGCGTTGGCTATCCCAGCACCAACTTCCCTTAGTGGGAGGGCCAGCCTATTGTCCCTACCATGGTCCCTCCCAAGGGGTGTGTATTATACGGTGGCTCAATCCTATAAAAAAAAATGCCCACCCACTATTTTCGTACTTTTCATTTTGGGAATCAAAATATATATTATATTTATAATATTTATATTATATGTATATATATATATATATATATATATATATATATATGTTATATGTAATATATATATATTATATATATATATTTATGTTATTTTTAATATTTTGTCATGTTTGATCAATAAAAATAATTTTGTGAGGAAATGAATTTGTAGTATTAAATAAATGGGGTGTTTTTAACCTATAAGTGATTTAATAATTAAATAATATATTTATATGTATATATATATAATTACATTTAATTATATATATATACATATTAAATATATTTATGTAATGTTTGAATTTTACAATAGATATTTGTAAACATGGTTAGCTAAATAAATATGATTGATTTATTTTTATTGAGGAAAATTGAGTTAATTTTATGAGCACTTGTGAACACTAGAAGATGAACATTATTCACTGTTGAAATTGTAAGTTGGAATTATATTTAATGGTGCATTTTAAATATGCAAAATTGATTGTAATGGATTTAGGAAATCCGAATGATAGCATTTCTTTAATTGCTAGAAGTTGCATTTATAAAAGCACGTGTTTCTATAATTGTGTACTGGGGGGAGTATTTGATGTTGTGGAAAATCTAAGTCTTCCAGAGTTGTAATTTGTGAAAAGGGGTTGTTGTAACTTTAGTTCACCCTTTGAGTTTTCTTGGGTAGTGCACGTATTTGGATTCAGAATTGGACATCCGTAGAGATGTGTTACCTTTTGAGGTGTATTGTTTATTGTTGTCAGTTTTAGTGCATTGTCTACCCTTGGGTTGTAGTATGAGTTATTGTGTTGTCGATAGGCGAGTGGTTTTCAATGAGGGTCGGGACACAAAGGGGTCCCAGGACAACATGTGTGAAAGTCAGTTTAATCAGTGGAAATTAAATAACCTATATTAGGGATAGAGTAGTTTTATACATTAACAAAATAATTAGCCTCGCTCATTGGCTCAAGGGCTTGTATGAGACTTGAGATTAATCGGGAAGGCCTGGAATGGAAAGATCGTTATCTTGTCTTCTCGAAAGATAATCAATTTCGCATTGGTGTGCATGTGGGGCCAAGTTCATGAGAGGTTACCAGGATATCCCAAGAGGGGGGGTCAGGACCTAGGAAGATCTCCTTTGGACAACCAATGCAACCTTTGTGATGACACTTCTCCTATGACAACATTCAGTTTGTTTTGTACGGTGGTTGTTCTAAATTCAGTGAATTCTGGAAGCAATGTAACCTTATGTTTTGTGTTTACTAGTACAATGTTGTTTTGTGTCTATTGGTACTGTGTTGTTTTGTGTTTGCTGGTACAGTGTTGTTATGTTTTATTGGTATAGTGTCGTTTAGTATATTGCCTGTGTCTAGAGGTAATAGGTTTGTCTTGGTTACCTTATACTATCTCCTAGCACGAGGGTTGGGCCTACGAGTACCATATGGTTGGGTGGCGTGCACCTTACACTGTTGAGTTTCTCTTCCTGTTCGTGATGGCAAGATCTTCTTGTTCAAGGAGCTCATGTGGTTCTCTGGAGTTGTTCTTCTCTTTCTTCATTGTAACTGTGGATCATTGTGTATAATTGTAGTACCTCATTTGTATCGAGGTGAACCCTTGTGATGTAATTGTAACATTATGTATGATATATTCATCGTTGGATTAAATGGTATATATTGTTTATATGGTGTTGTATCTGTGGAAATATGCTCATTACATTTCCATGTGTTAGACTTATTTTGCAATGGATTACTGCTTTGTTGTATGTTGTTATTATGAGTTAATTCCATATGTTATGTTTTAGAATATTTTGTAAGTATTGGAGTTTGCATGTAGACATGTTGCGTGGCCTAGAGGATGTATGTGGTTAGAGTAGGTTACTTTAATCATCTTGTTTTACCTTTTAAGAAAAAAAATTAGTTGTGCTTCCGTAGTGTTGCATCGTCCTCTAGGTTGCGAGACGAGGTTTTATAGAAGCTTTGGAATTGAAGTTGAAGCTTGGTTAGTTGGAATAAAAAATGTTTTGATATTTAAAAAAGAACCAATAATGAGAAGGCTTGAATTATCACATATCATCTCACTAATGAAGCAACATTATGGTGGGACCATTATGAGAGAATCTTGGCCACTAACAATGACACAAAGCTCAAAAAAAATTTCCTTAAGTACCATCTATTAGATTCATATTTTACTAATCAAATGAATGGGTTATACTCTCTAAAGAAACAAGGCATGATAGTGGTATAATATAATTCTAAAATTATGAATCTATTGAAATATGTTGGTTATATTCAAGAAGAAAGGATAAAGGTGAATCAACACATTGGAGGATTTTCTCTCCTTGGAGAGGCATAGTTTATTTCTCTCATTAAAGAGGCATACAATTGCATTTAGGGGACTAAAGTTAAATGTTAGGTTGGAGATCATATTTATCATTCAAAATGGTATGATTAAGCAAACAATGAAGAAGGTTATCAACTCTGACTACTTGGAGATCAAAATATGTAGCAAGGTAAATTTAAAGTTTCATCCATGTCTATATCCAACCTCCTAACTTTTGTGAATGAGAATCTTGTTCTGAGGGCTCTAGACATGAGATTTGTTAGTGAAGATTTTTTGGGACGCTTGGATATGACCCTAGAATATGCATTATCACACCTTGTTCATGCATTACCTTTATAAGAGCTTAATCTAATTGATTGGCTTTGATATATTCCTTTCTAGAGTTGGACATGTTGTTTTTAGTTATGACTCACTAGGTGGAGTGGCTTCATTCCTTGTTGTTGAAGCCCAAGTAGAAAAATAAGTGTTTGTCTTCAACTTCTTTACACTATAGTTTCCTTTTAGAATCCCCCGCCCTACCTTACTAGGATAGAAATGAGTTGAGAGGGCTCACCATAATGTCAAGTTTCTCTTATGGACTAATGGTGTTGATGCAATTAAGACCAAGGATGTCAAGTAGCGGTGAAGGTTCTTCCACTAGGAAGATATGATTTGAGAGTTTAAATATGCTCTTTTTCATGGTTATAGTGACTCTAACCTAATTTGATTTACAAAAGGATTCTCTTTTTTTAAATAGGTGTCCAATAAATAAATAAATAAAAAGACATTCCAACACTAATAAAATAGGAGTAATAAGAATCAATGAAATATAAAAATATTATAAAATCTTTAAGTTAATACATAGGGTGAGCATATCCATCACTCTACATATAATAAAAAATTACGCAGGTTGATTTCTTTCCTAAAAGATAATTAATTGCTTTTTATAAGTAAATGACATTTTTGAAAATCGGATTTTTCAAGGCTTTCTTTATAAGTAAGTTATGTGCTTTGGATCTCATGGATCTATGAGTTGAAAAATGTACTTAGATTTGTCTAGTTTTATTGGAAAATTTAAGAAAGTTCTATTTTTTTTAAAGTAAAAGTGCAAAGATTATATCTAAACTCAAATAAATAGAGGATAAAAGAAATACATGAGAATAAAAAATATATATATATAAAATGTGTCATACATTTTTATTATTATTATATTATTTTTTTAAAAAAATAGTTATTAATCAGTTTTAATAATAATGAGTATATTCAAATATTAAAATTATTTTATTATTAATTATAACGTAAACATTATTATTGTGTCAATTTTTAAAATAAAAACATTTTAAAAGGATCTCCAATAAAATAATAATAATATTTCATTAAATTCATTTTCTGCAAACCATACTTGAAATAAAGAGCTTGCAATATTAAAATTTAAGAATCATAAAATTTGTTACAGAAATCATTTTCCGTAATAATAAATAAGTACAAGTGAGTTGAAGATTATGTCCTTCCCTTTCCTTTAAAGGACAACTGATTAATAGTAATATTAAAATGGAAATTGTTTTTAATATGGAAAAAATTGTGCTTGCACATGAATGGCATCAAGTCTTTGAAGATGAAATGATGATGTGGAATAATTAACTTCTTTAACTTTTAAACAATAATTTGGAGTTGTGTGATGTGAAGGACAATCAAGAAAATATCTGATCTTCTATAAATTCTGATCTTCTATAGCTTTAATTTGTATTGGATTGTACTTCTCCTTTTAATTATCACATTAGTGTACCTTCTTATATATTATAATTAATAGGCTTAATTACTTTTTCTGCAAGAGTTTTCATAGTACCTATTTCATGGTGCGTTAAGACTTATATGTTTTAAGAGTTTATTTTGGTGGGAATCTAGGAAGTTTTTTTATTTTATTTTAAGAATTGGTTTATTATTTGTAAAAATTATATATATATGAGTTATTTTTACGTGATTTGTGATTGATTTAGGTTAATTTTGATGAGTGCAAAAATTATTGTAGAATCTTAAAGTCTCATTTTTTTATTTTGTTTCTTTTTATTAATTATGATGGCGTGATCTATTATATATTTGTGGGACATGTAATTTTACTATGGTATTTAAAGATATTCATTGTGCACTTCATTTCATAACATAAGAAGAATTAATCATAAAGTGGGTTGTTAGAGTATACTTCAATTTTAAGGAGATTCAAAAGAAGTCACATATGCATCATCATTATATATGACACTTGCATATCTATGTATATTGTATTTCATTTTTCTTGTTATTAATTTTATCCACCAACGAGTTTGACCCGTGAGATGACCTATCATACATTATGATGAGGTGACCTATCATACATTTGCGGGACATGTTACTTTACTATGGTATTTAATGACATTCATTGTGCACTTCATTTCATAAGAAGAATTAATCGTAAGATGGCTTGTTAGAGCATACTTCAATTCTAAGGAGAATTAGAAGTCAAATATATATCATCATTATATATGACACCTACATATCTATGTATATTGCATTTCATTTTTCTTGTTATTAATGTTATCTGCCAGTGGGTTTGACCCATGAGAACATGTTCACCTATGTGATCAACAAGCTTGTAAACAATGTCCTTATACAACACCTTGACATACCTAAATAATAAGAAAA
This sequence comes from Sequoia sempervirens, assembly GCA_007258455.2. Taxonomy (NCBI): domain Eukaryota; kingdom Viridiplantae; phylum Streptophyta; class Pinopsida; order Cupressales; family Cupressaceae; genus Sequoia; species Sequoia sempervirens. The sequence goes on from VDFB02000003.1 coordinate 38,256,098, forward strand.
ACAAAGAAACATACATTTTTAGGTATACATTCTATTAGTTAATTCTTATATGTCTTAGATCAATCTTGCATGACATATCAGGTTCCCAACAATCAAAAATAAATCAACAAGGCTTGGATCAACATACACTATTTTCTATTATAGTTTACATGTTGAGACATTCAACATGTGATTAATGCAATTGATTTCCTAATAATGATAAATTAATTTTAGAGTAACATCAACAATATTTATTCATCAGTAATACTATAATAAAACATGCATATCTTTTTATTTAATTTATCACATTTATTTTAATTCAATTATCTATCTCAACTCAAGAAGTTGTTGGAGGGCACAAATAACATAGTTGAAGCATCTGCAACATTGTTAGCAGTCAAATTGGGAAAGAAATTGGGAGCATCAAGATTACATTTGGAAGGCCACTCACTTATTATTGTGCAAGCAATAATGAAAGGAGAAATTAAAGCATGACACATACAAAATACAATTGAAAAAATCAGGGAAGAATTAAACACATGCAAAGATTTTGTTGTTAGTCACATAATAAGAGAAGGCAACTCAGAGGTTGATGTCTTGTCGAATTGGGCCATTTCTTTTAGAGAAATTGGTGAAATACAAATTGAAGATTTGAGAAAAAAAAAATTGGATTAAGCCAAGAAGGTGGCAAGGACGAAGCATTTATTACAGGATGAACGCGAGCAGTTTGATGTAAGTGGACATGATTGGAGGAGAGATGAGAATGGGAGTAGTGGCATCCTTAGTATGAGGGAAATTAAGGTTGGTATGTGCGAAGTTAAGAGAAACACCACACTTCGGCCCTCGATTATTGATTGTAATCATAGCTTTTGGTGTAGTGAAGAAGGAAAGCGAAGATAGAAGCAAAGGAATCGATGTAGTCTACATTTAACTACAAATGGAGGCAAACTTTACGCTGCATTCAAAGAGGCAATTGCATCCATTTTATGGTGAAGACTCTGATCAAAGGCTAATGGGGATGTTTCTTTTTACAAATGGGAGGCTGGTGCAGAGTGTGAAAATGATCATAGGGAAATCCTTTGGTAACCTGAGGCACTATTACAGGACCAACATGGATATATATTCTTTGATCGTAGCATGGGGATTGGATTTAGGAGAAACGATCATCATAGTTAGAGAAGTCATGGAGATGATTGTGGAAAGTGACTTTCTAGAAGGGATAGATTCAATCCTTGAATGGTCTATTCCAAGTGAAGGCTTGGAAATTCAAGAAGGTTTTGAAAATGAGGAATTGGAAGGAGTAGAAGGGTGTGTCCCTTTCGTTCGGTGGTCGGAGGACAAGATTAAACGTCATTGCAGGGAAGAAGCTAGACTGGGGTGGCAAGCCCTAAAGCTCTTTATAGAGCTAATGAAAGTGGAAGCTTTTATTGAAGATGGGAAAGCTCAAGCTAAAGAGGAGATGAAACGCATGAAAGCGCAGGTGAAAACGGAAACAGGGTGTAGGGGAACGAAAGGAAAGAAGGCAAGGAAGCAGAAGTTGAAGGCAAAAAAGTGAGGTGGCCGTGAAGCGGGTAGTAGCTTTATGTAGGATTTTTAGAATCAGTGTTTTGAACAGTTTCCATTTTTTGGCTTTTTGGGGGTTTATCCCTGTAAAAAATGTTAGTATGTTTTAGTAGATGGGTGAAGACTATTTACAGTTTTTGGTTTAGAAGGCATGGAAATTCCAGAAAGTAGTAGATCTAGTACAAAGTAGTTAGGGTTTTTTGGTTTTCTTTGGTGCATGTTAAGATGCTTTTCAGTTTGAACAGTGGTAGATGGTGAATATTTAAGGTTGATGATGCAAACAATGAAAATAGTGATGTAAGTTTACTTTTATGCAATAAAAAAATCCTATTACTGATCAATTTTTTTTTATTCATCTCAACTCTATTATCTCAATTAATTTATATTTAGTTATTTATATAAAGTCAATTAACCTAAATAATTTATGTAGAAGTGCTTTATACCATTACAATATATATGTATATATGGTTTACTTAATTTTTAATAGAAGTGGACTTAGACATTAATTTAAGAATTAATCATCATTTGAGCTTGAGTTTGTGAAAGATATATGCATGTTGTAATCTATTATTTTTTTGTTTAATTTTCATTGTAAGTAGATTTAAGCATTTATCTAAACATTATTATTTTTAAAAAATGTTGAATCTTTTAAAATATCAAATAAAAAAGAGATTTATTATTATAATGGAAAATTAAAAAGAAATAGTATTGTCTAGGATAATTTAATAGAATGCATACACATAAATAATAGATTAATTGAGATCTAATAAGAAATAATAGTGAGTTTGTAGTGCCCCTCCATTCTCACCATGGATGTGCAGGTAGTTTAGCATCGAAACTTGGAGATGAAGGTAAAATAATAGGGATATTTAAAGGTATGTGGCAATGATGTTAGGTAGTTGATGTATATTATGAACTTATGGAGTATGTGTGAAGGTTAGGATAGGACTTATTATATATGTTTAAGGATAGGTTTATCATGATATGTGTGTGTGTTCAGACATGGCCATTACTAGGATGCATGCTATGGACATATTGATGTGATGGGAGTGCTTTGGTTACGTTTAGGGTTTTCACTGGGTTCTAATATATTATTATCATGTTGAAATGTCATTATGATTTTGATTATGATTATCTTTATTGTCTTGAAGGTGTACTGACTTGTGTTCAAGTGTTGTGGTTGCAGATGGGACATGAGCTTTTGTCAGTGCTTTAGTGAGTATGATGTATATTGTCATGTTATTATTGTTATGCAGGGAGTTATTTGGATAGTTAGGTGCAATAGTATGTTGTTGGGTTAGGAGGAAAGAGCAGAATTGTACCATTGGACATATGGGGGACATATGGGAATGAGATACGATTGATAGAGTTCATTTCCTAGTGCTTCGACTATTATGCACATGTGCTCTAACTTGTATGTTTGAGTGAACAGGTGCTAGGCTACATCTCCACCTGAATTAGTAGGTCTGAGCGTGCCTCTAATCCCAATGGTGGTTGAGGAGATAACATCTAGGCCCAAATATATCTTAACCCTAACCATTGTCCTCAATTAGGGACAATTGATTAAGAATGTGTTAACCTTTACAGGTTGTCATGAGACAATGCCCGATCACCTATACCTTATAGTTGGAGTGTTGCATTTATGCGAATGTTTCTTATGGATATGTGATTGTTTGATTATGGTGTCTAGCCTTGGTTTTGGATCCCAACTAGATGGTGCTAAGTCATGTGGTTAGTCAGGTTGTTATTATTGTGATTAGTGTTATTTACGCTTTGATGTGAATGTCTCTTTTATGTGAGAAGTTATTTCATGGTTTATGCCCAGCCTTGGATTGTGGATTATTTGAGTGAAGTTATATGTTGGGTCGATCATGTTAGTTGTTATTATAATTGTTCTTAATGTGTTTGAGGTGTGATTTAATATTATTCATAAGTGATATATTTATTTATGTTAGTTTATTGTTATGTTATTATATATTATCATTATTGGTGTGAGTGGGTATTGATTATTATTATTATTATTTATGCTAAGTGGGTGATTTAATATTGTCATGAGATTATGTTAATAATTCATAATGCTATTATGTGCATACTATTATGTTATTATTTTGGGGAATGGTTATTTAATTATTGTTTATTATTACCATGTGTTTTGTTTATTGATTATTTGGTATTTGATTATTGTTTATTTTACTATTGTTTGGAGAAATGGAATTTAAAGTTAATTTATTAATTACTTTTGGAGACTCTTGTTTAGGGGAAGTCTCATTTTCGAGTTCCCTTTTTAGTGGGAAGTTGAAAAGGAGGTTGCCTTTTCCCCTTCCATTGATTTTCTCTATTTATGTGGAGGAGGGGGTTTTCTCTCTTTTGCTTTTTTGTTTGGGAGTTCATGTTTGATTCTTGATTTTTTTGAGTTCTTGACATTTTTTTGAAGAGGAAGGAGCAATGAAAGAGATTTCTTGGAGAGTTGTTGCAATTTGGGGGTTTTGAAAGTTGAAAGAATTGTGATGAATTTTGATGTTTTTGGTGAGATTTTGAGCAATTTGAGACAAGATTTGAAAAGGGTGATTTGGAATTTTGGTTGTGAATTCATGAGAATTTATTGCTTCTAGTGAATGGACATTTTGGCTTTTGATCGTGGTTCTTGATTGGTGATTTAAGCTTGGAGTATTTTTCGGGGTTTCAACTTCTTTTTCATCATTGTTCTTTGAATTTGAGGTAAGGATTTTCTTGATTTTGTTGATTTATGCATTTCAAATTTATAGGAATTTGAAAAGGCTTAAATTAATTGAGTTTTTAATGTTTTTGATAATCTAGAAAATATATGGTTGTTAGGTTTCTCATTTTGTCATTTGACTGTAATCGGGTATGTCGAAAAGAGAGTTTTAAGGGATTTGTTTGATTGTTTTGCATTTTGTGAATTTTTGAGTCATTTTTGGTCAATTCTGCTCACAATGTTGAGTATTTGAGGACCAAATCTGAAATGGGTTTTTGACGGATTTGGATTTCAAGTTGATTTGACTGTTTTATGGCTAGAAGACTTGAATGCTATAAAGAGGGATTTAGTTCAATTTCGAAGGTTGTATAGAAGGATATAGCTCTGTCCTTTGATCTATATTGTGTTGTACTATTTGTGATTGAATGTGTTTATTTTTTGTATGTTGACAAACCCTTCCTATTTGTGAAATCTTGTGTTGAGGCTTTGATACTATGTAAAGATCAATTGTACCAAGGTTATGCATTGTTGGTCTTGATTATGAACTGTTGAGAAAGAGAAATTAAAGTTGGCTATCATGTTATAAGATTGTGCAAAGGATGTAATGTGCTTCATTTTATGTGTTGTGGTATAATGATCAACTTTTGGGTTTCCTATATGTTTGTGTTATGTGTTGGGCCTCTAGAAGTATTTGAAAGTCTTTGTGATTTTTGGTTGATTCTTGTTTTAGGTAGTCTCTTTTGGATGTTTAGTGTCAGCCACTTGATGTTCTTGTTGCTTGCTTATTTTTGGGGCCTAGTGTTGTCTCCTAGCACGGAGGGAGTGGGCCTCAGGGTTCCATGTCGTACAGAGGCATTTTCCAACAATCCATTGGGGTTCAGGAGGTACAGTTCGTGTGCAACATGGAGTCTTTCCTTCCACTTCATTTCTGAGCTGAATTTATGTATGTATGATATTTCTAAGAAAATTGTGTCCAATATGTATTATATATATGTACCTCTCAGATGAATGAATATTGTACATTGTAGCATTCTTTTAAAGGAAATGTAAATGAATTGATGTAATCTTGAAGATATATTTATTATTGTTTATTATGTAATAGAAAGGTGAACATAGTAATGTTGTATTATGATACATATGAGCTTAATTTATTAGTAGATGTGATATAGCTTTATGTACCTATTTCATGGCATTGACTAGGATTAGGTTCATATTAGCATAGTTTTAAATGAGGTTTAATTATAATTAAGTTATGTTATCATATGTAATTTGTTGTATGAGATTTAATTTACATTCAAGGAATTGGTTGTATGTGTTTGTAGTGTATCATATGTCTTTCTATAGGTTTAGTTAGTGTAGATGTGTTGTAGTAGCGACGTTAGGGGACTATAGTGAATAGGTGCAAAAGTGGGATGTCATTAATGTTACTTTTAGGTCATAATGTGATTATGATGTGATGTTAATGCAATGATGTTATCCATGCTAATTTGTTGAGTTGCATTAGTTAGTGTCACTTTATTTTCTTTAAAAAAATTGTTGGCATGATGTTTGAGGTATTTTGTGTTATCCACTGGGTCCCTTAGCGGGGCGTTACAGAGTTAATGTATTCTAAAGTAAAATGTTACAAAATAAATTGTATTGGATAAGGGAACTTAGATTTGTGGTTGAAGAATGGTTGTCTTTGATGAAGATTCTAAACCTTGACTACTTCTACCCACATATGTGAACTTTATATATCAATGAAATGTCTCAAAATCCATGTTGAATCTATGTTCTATTTGGGACCAAGTTTATAGGTCTAGGTCAAGTTTTTTTTATCATGGATTCTTCCTTTACATCTAGATTCAACCCTACATAATATAAATTATGCTTGTACTATGCTTGAGTGATCTTTATTAGATTTGTTCTTTTATGATATTTAAGGGATAGTGATATTCAAAAATACCTTGGAAGGGCTATTGTTGTGTTTCTAAGGGATACATTATCTTAGGTCAATCCATAGAAATGTGTGTACAAGATAAAAACCTACATTGACACTCACCTTTTAAGCATAACTTAGGTGGGTGAAAATATGGGTCCCAACAAATGAAGCCTGATGAGGTACCAATGTACATATAATTCCCCCACAAAGAAAAAAAATCCCCCTTAAGAAAATATATAAAATCCTATCAAATAGATATGGAAAAGACCCCTCTCATAGTAGAGAGAGAAGGAATGATTAATAAAACCACAAAAAGATCAAGAATCTTGCACCCACAATAAAGATTATACATGATGGCACTTACATTTTCTGAAGGGTTTACTAAAAATATTGACAACTTTCTTAGAATTCAAGTAGTATTTAAGATCAATAACTTGTCCATAGATAAGCCCCCAAATGTAGTGCATGTAAAACCCCATGTGCTCAATTCACTGGTGATGGAATGAGTTTCATAAAATTTGAATGGCACTATGGCTTTCATAAAAGATGATTGAATTCCATATGAACTAGATATCAAAATCAATGAGCATATATTGAATCCAAATAACCTTAATGACAATATTCATAACCCCTGAAACTTAGTCTTGATATAAGATAGATAAATAGTAGACTAGTTCTTGCTTGAACAAAAAATAGGACCATAACCAAGAGAGAAGTTGTAACCTAAATTGGACTTGCAATCCTTAAAATTGCCTACCCAACCTCAATCAATATAGCCCACCAAATCAATATCAATTTTTGTTGTATAGTGAATACCAAAATTGTAAGCACCCTAAATGTAATGCAAATACAACTTAGTTTCCTTCTAGTGCAACTCATGGGTTTCCTTCATAAATTGAAAAGAGACTAATATAATCAGGTCAAAATTTTCCTCAATTCCTCTCTATTTGTAGACACCTAAAATATTCCCTAGTCATCTTCACCTAGTCCTAATTGGTCAATTCCATCATGTCTAGGCCTAATCATCTTCACCTAGTCCTAATCGACCAATTCCATCACCTAGTCTAATCCCTCACCGAAAGTTCATAACTAAATAATCATATCATTTAATTAATCACCTTTTTCCACCTACTCACAATAAATAAATAAATACATATTCCACCTATTTTCCATCCCACATGTGGCTAAAATAATTTATTATTATTATTATTTAATTGGGCCTATATTACCTCTGGTTGGGGCCCTAGCTCGGTTGGCTAAATCTTTCCTGTTGCAGGAGGTTGGTCATGAGGTCTAGTCTCCCCCACCCTCGTGGTACCAGAGGGCGTGTCACGCCAGCGCTGCCGGTCATGTTAAAAAGTTTACCAGGTGCACTGCAGTTTATATGGGGTCGTGCTACTTGATTCCTGTAGTCTAAAAATATATATATATTACCTCAATGCATTCCAAGAATAAAGGTAACCTAAGAACACTTGTCCTTATGGTCCCCTTATTCTCTCAACACAACCCAAAGTTATAGCCTTCTTAGGTGCACATGTCCCTTATTTCACTCATGCTCACAACTACTTACTAAATTTCATAAGTTCATCCTAGTCATTCACAATATAACCACCTTCATCTCCATCCCCCATCTTCTCCTCGATCTGATGGAATTCCTCTCAACCATTCTCCACACTTGATCTCATAATCAAATCTTGACAATTCATTCTCCCTTCCAAAAGCCTATAAATTCAGGCACTCTATCCTTCATTCATAATCAATTATCACTTATGCTAGGTATATGTTGTCAAATTGTTAGTCTCCAAGCAAGGAGCATCCACTTCCCAAATTCATTGGACAAAATCAAATCATAATGAAGGTTATGATAAAATTTGAAGTTAATTTTAATGCTATTGTCTAGTTTTGACCTCTTTTGTGAGATCTATCTAGAGGTTTTGCTTGTTTTGAAATAGGAACTTGCATGTTTGTTTGTTTCTATTTGAGTTTCAAATATTAGCATTACACTATCATTAGAGTTATTTCTTAAAATTTATGGAATAGGTGTAAATCCATATAAACTAGCACATTAAATATATACTATAAAATTGTAAATACAAATGATTTAAAAAATCAAAATAGCATTACAAATTTAGTCTCCAAGAGAGTAATACAAATGCTCAAGAAGAAAAATAGCATTAAGAGAGATCAAAATCATGAAATCTACATGAATGTAAAAGTGAATCAAAACAAGCTAAGAGTGTGAATATATATTGGCTAAGTGATAGGAGGAGTTGGAAAGTATGAGCAATGGGAGGAATAAAACAAAAGACTCCAAAAATAGGAGAGTGTAATTTTGAAGGAAGATGTCAACAAATAACACTCCACTAACACTAATAATCACTTTATTAAACTAAGAAAGATTAAATAAAAGTGTAGGAAAATAACTAAGCTAGGTTATAATAACCTACACTAACAATTGTTTGGACTTACAAGAAGGAACATGTCTTCTAATTAAAAGTCGTGTTTGATAATTCCATTATTACAAGTTTTCCTTAATTATCTTCAATATATGTATATGTTATCTAATGCATTGATTGTCTCTCATTAATGATTTTGAGATCTTATAAGTGGTGTTCTTGAAATTTATAATAATCAATGATGTCATGGAGGGAAACACATTGTGATACAATATCAAGCTTGAGAGACATTATGGCCTCTATACCATAAACCAAAGAATGAGGTGTATACCTAGTAGAATGTGTACATTAGTATAATATTATGGAATAATAGGAAAAAAATATGTAAGATAATTTGTACCATATTTGTTAACTATTTATTCATAAGATTTGTTCAATTAGTTCTTTGGTGGTCTTAGCTTGTCAATTGCCTTGTGGATTATAAGGTGTCAAAAAAATTTGTTGTATGTGAAATCATTATAGTAATATATTTATCCTTTTTTTTAAAATGATGTTGTTGCAAGGTGTGTGCCTTTGGTCTCCTTGTGTTGTGCAGCACAACGCTTAGGTTTGTGACATGGCTTAACCACCTCCCATGGGTTCATTAACTCTGGTGGTTGTATCAAGCATTAACAGGTCGGTCTTTTGGTGCAACGATAACCATCTTTGCAATAATTGGTATCAAAGACTGGTTCATGGGTATGAACCCCTCACTTGCGCTGGGGGGATTGTTGCAAGGTGTGTTCCCTTGGCCTCCTTGTGTTATGTAGCATAGTGCTTAGGTTCGTGACATGGCTTAACCGCCTCCTGCGGATTCATTAACTCTAGTGATTATATCAGGCATTAATAGGTTGATCTTTTAGTGCAACAAAAATCGTCTTTGCAACAACTGTAAATCTATAAACAAGATTGTATATGTATATTGGTGATTGTGGTAAATTTAATGGTATTGTTGACCCATTTTATAAAATAGTTTGTTGTAGTGATGGTAAGCATGTGTCCTATAGAAGAGGTTAGTGAAATATTACACACTAAGTTGAACCCACTTGTAGAGAATTACCATGATGATGTATAGGGGTGGAGTTTGTGGGTGAGTGTGTGTTTTAGATTATTAGATCTACTATGTAGCTTCTTTTTTTTCAAAAACATGTGAATATTTTTTTATTTTTCTTTAGTAGATCCCATTCGTAAGATCTTTTATATTAATAATCTTATAACTAACATGCCCCCCACATACTCCTCCTTAGGCCTCATGAAAGGTAATGGTTAATTTCAATATCATTAAGGCATAAAAGTAATAAACCATTAAATCCTTGTTGATAAAGGACTCCCACAATTAGTAGGTATTTAGTATTAGATTTTTTAATGTGGATAAATAGGTACTCCTAGTATATTGGGTTGGAAATGTCCCAAGTCTAGATAAACATATATGTCATGGAACTAATATTTAATTGTGACTATACCAACAATGAAAAATGTATCATGAATAGAGGGTTGCTTTAATCTATTCATAAACAAGGTAAATTGAAGACTACCATCTTCCATGCTCATCAAGGAAGCAATTCTAGGCATAATATCTATGCATTGATTATGTTTTTATAGTCTAACATTAATGGTGTACATAATGAAATATCCAACAAATTGTAATGCAATCTCATGGTATTATATTAGTTTTTCTTCCTTAGCTTTTTAATCACTTGACATTTTTCTAGCCACAAGTTGGGTGTCACCACATGTATATCAATAGATTTAACTTTGAGGCAAATGTTGGCCCACAACCTAGTGATTAGTGCATCACACTCAACCACATTATTACTACCTAAAAAATAAATCCAAAATGATAAGGGTATGAGGTCACCCCAAGTCTAGATAAACATATATTTCAAGGAAATAATATTCAACTATGACTATAACAACCATGCAAAATGTAGGGTTGGTTTCATCTATGTATAAGCAAGATAAATTGGAGACTATTGTCTTCCATGATCATCAAGGAAGCTATTATAGCCATAACATCTATGTGTTTATTATATTTTTATAGTATAATAGTAATAGTGTATGTATTGAAAGACTCAACCAATTATAATACAATCTTAGGGTATTATGTTAGTTTTTCTTATCAGTTTAATCACTTTCCATTTGTCTAGCCACAAGTTGGGTGTCACCATGTATATAAATAGATTTAACTTTTCGCTAATGGTAGCCTACAATATAGTCTAGATAAACATATATGTTATGGAACTAATATTCAACTATGGCTATAACAACCATCAAAATGTATATGAATATAGGCTTTCTTTAATCTACATATAAACAAGGTAAATTGGAGAATATTTTCTTCCATGATCATCAAGGAATCTATTATAGTCATAGCATATATGTGTTGATTATATTGTTATTGTATAATAATAATGGTGTGTACTAAAAGACTCAATCAATTTTAACGTAATCTCATGGTATATTATATTAGTTTTTCTTCCTTATATTTTTAATTACTTGCCATTTATCAAGCCACAAGTTAGGTGTCATCATGCATATCAATGGATTTAACTTTGAGGTAAATGGTGGCCCACAACCTAGTGATTAGTGTCTCAGACTCAACCAAATTATTACTACCTAAAAAATCAATCCAAAATGATAAGGGTTGTGATCACCCCAAGTATAGATAAACATACATGTCATGGAACTAATATTCAAATATGATTATAAAAACCATGCAAAATATATCATGATGATGAAGGGTACTCCCCTTACAATCTAAAACTCACAAAAACAATAGATAATGGCACAAACAAAATGCAAGAAGGAAAGAAATTTTTTTCTATTATCACTTAAATGAAAATGAAATTACAACATTATATTTGCCATCACATGGGCTTTTTGATTACATAAATCTGTAAGTCTACAAATCAGAGCCACCATCTACTCTGCTCTCGCCTCCCCTCTATAGTCCCCCCTTTACATCCTTTTTTTGGAAGGTGTAGCCGCCCTAGAATCTTCTAGAAAGTGTAACCACTCTAGAATCTTCTGGAAAGTGTAACTTCCTTAAGAAGATATTTTGAAATTTTATTAATTTTGGTATTACAACTTCGTGGGGTCATAACCTTTGATTTGACTGTCGGATTTTCTATTATAATACCTTTTTAGAAAGGGCTCGAGAAATATTATATCAAAAAGTAGGGCCCAAAGGCCATCCACTTTTGTTTTCCACCCATTTTCAAGCCCATTCGGAGCCTCTAAATGCCTCAAAATTGACCCCGAATATTTTACTAGGATTTTTTGAAAATTAAAATTTTAATATCTCTCAAATGACAAATGGTTTTGACGTGATTTATTTGCCATTACCATTTTGTGTCCAACTGTGCATAAATGAAAACTTACAAAAATAGTAACTCTACCAAATTTAGCCCTTATTGAAAAGAAGCAGCATTTTTTTTGGGTGATGCAAGATTGCTCTTACACCTTGGATGCTCCTGTATCAGACACCCGGGGTAATTTGAAAAGTGACCCTGTCACTTCTCAAGAGTTAGAGGGAAACCAAGACGGTTAACCTTAGACTCAGATAACCATGATGAATCTTCAACAGGCCTTCCTCCCCATTTCACCAAGTACTCTGCATATTGCCTGTTTCTTGTGCTTCTTCTCACATGGCTATCCAAAATGTCTTTTATCTCCTTTTCTGAAGTAGGTGTTGGAATGTTCCATTGTGCCTCTATTATTTCTTCATCAATTCCTCCCTCATGATATTTTGTTAAATCTGAGATGTTAAACACAAGTGAAATATGAATTCCATGAGACAACTCTACCTCATATGCATTTCATGAATCGTGCTTCTTTAGGATCTTGCATGGTCCAAACTTCTTCATCTTCAACTTGTTGTATGTACCAACTGGAAACCTTTCCTTTCACAAATGAACCATGATGTCATCTCATACCTGAAACTCCTTATACCTCCTTTTCTGATATGCCTTAGCCTTATATTGAGAGATCATCTTATTGATATGCTTCTTCACCTCATCATGTAGATTCTTCAAGTGCTTAGCAAAATATTTAGCCTCAGCACTACTCTTCTCTCCTTTATCCATCTTTCTCAGTTTAGAAGCATTCCTCAAACTACTCCCATATACAATTTGGAATGGTGATTTACCAGTGCTCCTATTGACATAATTGTTATAAGCAAATTCCGCATGTGGTAAAATCAAATCCCATCCCTTTGGTTTATCTCCTACTAAGCATCTTAGCAGGCTACCCAAACTCCTATTGACCACCTCCGTTTGTCCATCAGTCTATGGATGGTGAGCAGAACTAAACTTCAAATTTATCTTCAACTTCTTCCATAATGTTCTCCAGAAATAACCAACAAATTTGGTATCTCTGTCTGAAACTATACTCTTCGGTAGACCATGTAGTCTCACCACCTCTCTGAAAAATGACTATGCAATATGAACAACATCATTGGTCTTATGACACAGAATGAAATGTGCCATCTTCAAAAATCTATCCACCACCACAAATATGGAACCATGCCCTCTCTGTGTCCTCGGTAATCCAAGGAAAAAATCCATACTAATGTCCTCCCATGGCCTCTTAGGTACAGGTAATGGCTGATACAATCCAGTGTTCTGACTTGTTCCTTTCGCCATCAGACATACTCTAAAACTTTGTACAAACTTCTTCACATCTTGTTGTAACTGTGGCCAGTAATAATTCTCACTAACAAGAGCAATGGTCTTATCTCGACCAAAATTCCCAACCAATCCTCCACTATGCTTCTCCTTGATTAGATTCTCTCTCATAGAACTCCTTGGAATGCACAATTGGCCTCCTCTAAACAACATTCCATCTTGGATTAAGAAATCCAACCATATTTTCCTATCCAATGTAACAGGTTCCAAACAAGCCTTCCAAGCTTCTGCAAAGTCTGGATCTTCTTGGATACAAAATCTTGAGTTCATTGAACCCAACAACCTCTATATTCATCTCTATCAACAAATTTTGCCTTATACTTAAGGCATCTGCAACTCTATTTGATCTTCCACTCATGTGCTTCAAAACAAAAGTATAAATCTGCAAAAACTCAACCTATTTTAAGTGCCTTTGATTCAACTTTCCTTGACTATTGAGATACTGCAAAGCCTGGTGATCAGTATATAAAATAGATTCTTTTGGCAACAAATAGTGTCTCCATTTCTTCAAAGCCTGAACTATAGCATAAAAATCTTGATCATAGACAAAATGTTTCTTCTTAGCATCATTTAACTTCTCACTAAAATAGGAAACATGCTTACCTTCTTGACTCAAAACAACTCCTATGGCAGTGCCACTAGCATCACAATCTACCTGAAAGACCTTATTGAAATCTGGAAGTGCCAAAATAGGTTGCTCAGTAACTTTCTTCTTCAACATATCAAAACTTTTTGCTGCTCCTATAGTCCACTTAAACTCTTTTCTATCCCCTCGCATTGCTTTAGTTAGAGGTGCACAAATACTACTGAAATTCTTAATAATTTTTTTGTAAAAACTTGCTAGACCATGAAATGATCTTACCTTTGTAACACTCCTTGGGGTAGGCCATTCAACGATAGCTCTCACCTTCTCTGGATCCATTTTAAGACCCTCTGCTGAGACAACAAACCCAGATACACCAACTCCCTTATTACAAAACTACATTTCTTCAAATTAATCAATAGCTTCTCCTCCCTTAGCTTCTCAAAAAATTTTCAAATATGCATCAGGTGCTCCTCCAATGTCTTACTGAAAATCAGAATATCATCCAAATAAACAATAACAAATTTTCCTAAAAATTATTTTAATACCTCATTCATAAGTTGCATAAATGTGCTTGGTGCATTGGTTAGCCCAAAAGGCATGACTAACCACTCGTACAAGCCCTCCTTGGTTTAAAGGCAGTCTTCCATTCATCTCCTTATCTAATCTGGATCTGGTGATATCCACTCTTCAGATCTATCTTCGTGAAGTACTCAGCTCCACTCAAACAATCCATAATGTCATCCATTCTTGGTAAGGGAAATCTATACTTGACGGTGATCTTGTTGATGGCTCTTGAATCGGTACACATCCGCCATTCCCCATCCTTCTTTGGTGCTAGTACTGCAAGTACTGCACATGGACTCAAACTCTCTCTGATCAATCCCTTCCGCAACAACTCTTGCACTTGTCTATTCAACTCTTCACTCTCTGCTGGAGTCATACGATGAGCTTCCTTATTTGGAAAACTGGCTCCAGGAATTAGGTCCATTTGATGACTAATCTTTCTTATAGGAGGAAAACCTTCAAGTACGTTATCAAAAATAATAGCTCAAAACTCATTCAACAAATCTGAAACTTCTATGGGTATCTCAGTAGTATATTCTTTATTAACTCTAGGGATCAATGCAAAACACATATGCTCATGCTTCATACCTTCTAGGAAATTTCTTCCATCAACCAAACAAATTCTTGCATTACTACATACCTTTTCCTCTGCCTCCTTCAAGGGCTTCAACTTATGACAAACTCCATCATCCTTTGTCAAAGAATAGGTTTTGGCATGTCCATCATGTATTGCTCATCAATCAAACTGCCACAGTCTTCCTAACAACATGTGACAAACATCCATAGGCATAATATCACATAATACCTCATCATGGTAATTCCCAATCTTGAACTTTACCAAACATTGTTCATTTACCAAGGCTTTATGGTCCTTCTACAACCAAGCAATTCGGTATGGGTTCAAATGCCTTCTTCTCTCCAACCCCAACTTACTAACCATTTCTTTTGAAACAAGGTTATCAGTACTACCTCCATCAATAATAACATTGCAAACTTTACCTTCACACTTACATATGGTGCAAAACAAATTCTTCCTTTGAGTTGGATCTTTCTCCTCATTCAATAAGGCTCTTCTAGTAACAAGAACCTCTCCTCTTTCTGCATCCTCAGAATGTGAAGACTCAACATCTTCGTCTACATGTGCAACTCGTGCATTACCCTTAGATCTTCTATTTGTCCTTCCTTGATGTTGAGGACACTCATATGCCCTATGCCCTTCTTCTCCACATTGGAAATAGGTTCCGTGAAAGCCTCCTCTCCCTGGTCCTCACCCAGATCTTCCTCTTCCTCTTTGGTCTCCATTATGAGGATGATATGTGTTATCTCCATTTTGGTTTTGGCTGCTACTAGATCCTTCAACCTTCTTTTGGTCTTCATTTCGACCTCCATATGACCATCCACTAGTCCTTCCACCACGACCTCCACCTCTTTGCTTACTTTCAAACCTCCTATTCAACTTCTCTTCTACCTTCAAAGCAAACTGATAAGCATCTTCAATGGTAGGCATTCTTACCAGACTTAGCTCTTCTTGAATGGTTGGCTTCAACCCATTTATGTAACAGGCAACTTTCTCCTTGTTGGCCTCAGAATGACCTGTTCTGATAAGGACTCTATAGAATTCTTCCGTGTACTCCTTAACATATTTTCCTACTTGTTTCAACCCTTGCATCTTCTTCAACAAATCCAAATCATAGTCCCCAAGAATGAATTGTCTTTTCAATTATTCCACCATTCGATCCCATCTTGTTATTTTCTCTTTTCCTCTTCTATTTCTTTCCAACTAGACTTCTTTCCACCATATGCTAGCATGGCCTTTCAATTTGGCCTTTGCAAATTTGACCCTATCTGGGTCTTCTATTTCCTCATACTCAAAATACTCTTCCATGTCATTGATCCAATCGATCAACTCCTTTGGATTTAGGTTTCCAGAAAAAATAGAAACTTCTATCTTTGGCCTCTTTCCAATCTTGGAAATGGCCCTAATCAGTCTAACTTCTCCAGGATCCATTACACCTGTGCTTCCTCTTTGAATGGCTCCTCATCTTCAACCTCATCCTCACTTTCATCTCTTCTTCTGACATCAGCTCCCCTATGCAGCTCCTCTTGCAGTGCTTGAACTTGTCTCTAGAGGGCTCTAAAACCCTCTTCTATTACCCCAACATTTCTCCCACCACGGTTTCTTCGTGGAGGCATCTTTTCTCACAGACCCACAACCACAAGTCCTGGTGTAAACTTCCTCACGTTCGGCGATTTGTTTACACACTCAGGAAAACCTACTATGATACCACTTGATGAAGGGTACTCCCCTTACAATCTAAAACTCACAAAAACAACAAATAATGGCACAAACAAAATGCAAGAAGGAAAGAAAATATTTTCTATTATCACTGAAATGAAAATGAAATTACAACATTATATTTTCCATCACATGGGCTTTCTGATTACATAAATCTGCAAGTCTACAAATCAGAGCCACCATCTACTCTACACTCGCCTCTCCTCTATAGTCCCCCCTTTACATCCTTTATTTGGAAGGTGCAGCTGCCCTAGAATCTTCTGGAAAGTGGATCTGCTATAGAATCTTCTAGAAAGTGTAACTTCCTCAAGAAGATATTTTGAAATTTTATTAATTTTGGTATTACAACTTCGTGGGGTCATAACTTTTGATCTGACCTTTGGATTTTCTATTATAATACCTTTTCAGAAAGGGCTCGGGAAATCTTGTGCCAAAAAGTAGGGCCTAAAGGCCATCTACTTTTGTTTTCCACCCATTTTCAAGCCCATCCGGAGCCTCTAAGTGCCTCAAAATTGACCCTGAAGATTTTACTAGGATTTTTTGAAAATTAAAATTTTAATATCTCTCAAATGACAAATGGTTTTGACGTGATTTCTTCACCATTACCATTTTGTGTCCAACTGTGCATAAATGCAAACTTACAAAAATAGTAACTCTACCAAATTTAGCCCTTATTAAAAAGAAACAATATTTTTTTTAGGTGATGCAAGATTGCTCTTACACCCTGGATGCTCCTGCATCACATGAATAGGGGGTTTCTTTAATCTATGTATAAATAAGGTAAATTGAAGTCTATTGTCTTCCATGCTCATTAAGGAAGAAATTCTAGTCATAGAATCTATGTGTTGACTATGCTATTATAATATGACATTAATAGTGCCTGTATTGAAAGATCAATTAATTGTAAATTTAATCTCATGGTATTATGTTAGTTTTTAATCACTTGCTATTTGTCTAGCCACAAGTTGGGTGTCATCATGTATATCAATAGATTTAACTTTGAGGTAATTGGTGGCTCCTTATATTTTTAATCACTTGCCATTTGTCTAGCCACAAGTTGGGTATCATCATGTATATCAATAGATTTAACTTTGAGGTAATTGGTGGCCCACAACCTAGTGATTAGTTCCTCACACTCAACCACATTATTACTACCTAAAAAATCAAGCCATTTGAAATAATAGTGGTATGAGATCACCCCAAGTTTAGATAAACATATATGTCATGGAACTACTATTAAATTGTGAATATATAACAACCATGCAAAATGTATCATAAATAGAGGGTTGCTTTAATCTATGTATAAATAAGGTAAATTAGATATTATTGTCTTTCATTCTTATCAAAGAATAAATTCTAGCCATAGCATCTATGTGTTGATTATGTTTTTATAATCTAACATTATTGATGTATGTATTGAAAGATCCAATCAATTGTAATGAAATTACATGGTATTATATTAGTTTTTTTCTTAGCTTTTTAATTACTTACCATTTTTCTAGCCACAAGTTGGGTGTCATCAAGTATATAAATAAATTTAATTTTGAAGTAAATGGTGTCCTACAACCTAGTGATTAGTACCTCATACTCAACCAAATTATTACTACCTAAAAAATAAATCCAAAATGATAAGGATATGAAGTCACCCCGAGTCTAGAAAAACATATATGTCATGGAAATAATATTCAACTATGACTATAACAACCATAAAAAAATGTATCATGAATAAAGGGTTGCTTTAATCTATTTATAAATAAGGTAACTTGAAGACTATTTTCTTCCATCCTCATCAACAAAAGCAATTCTAGCCAAAACATCTATGTGTTGATTATGCATTTATAGTGTAACATTAATGGTGTATGTATTGAAAGACTCAATTAGTTGTAATGCAATCTCATAGGTGCTATTGAGATAGAGGGAAAATCCTCTATAGAGCCAAAGAGACAACCCTCATGTGTAGAGATTATTCTCTCAAGTAAAAAATGTTCCTTAGATGTAAAAGTTTAAATAATATGGGAAAAGACAAGAATATGAAAATAAAGATGTGGAATGGAACTCATGACATCTTTAAGAAGGATATATGTTGGGGAAGTAGGTGGATTAGAAGAAGTCATAATATTAGGTATAGGTTGGTATTGTGGAGGGGTGGGATAGTGCTAAACCTTACATTTTATAGGAAGGGAAGTTGGTATAAAATATCTAAATTGAAAGTATTAAGAGTGTTAGAGAAGGATAAATTATGAGGGTGGGTGAAGGGAAAAAGGGTGGATATAATGGATTTAGTAATAATTCTAATGTTCAATAAATTTAATATCCTTATGAAAAGTAACATATTGAAAATTTGTGGAAATAGAGGGGGAAGGCATGATGGGGTAAGAAAAACCTTAATTCTCTTGTATTTATTCTCTTTTATTTGAGTTTGATTATTTTAATAAAGGAGAAAGGGGTAAGAATTTTAGAGGGTGGTAGTAGAACAAATTGGGGTGAAGGTGGATGAATAATTTTATTATTGTGAATTAGAGGCCTAGGAGGTGATAATTACTTAGTTTTAGGTTGGGGAATGGACATGGATGGGTTGGAAACCTATTATTTTTGTTTATCTTTTGGTTGTGAATGTTTAGGGAAATAACTAGTACTAGGTGAGGAAGATGAGACAATAATGGGTGGCAATGGTGAGGTAGTAGGATGGTGTGCGGGAGGAGGGGTGGTTCACCTGGCTATATGTGATTGGTTGAGTCTAAATATGGTATTAGTATCGGGTTGAGGTGGGGCCAAAGGGGTTGGGGATAAGTAATCAAGGGAGAAATTACTTAGGAAAGAGATTACTTGGTAGTAGCTATGAGGAATGGTGACTTGATATTTTTATCATGAGGGAATCATAAGAACTAGTGAATGAGAGAGGGGATAGGTTGAATTGCCTCAAGTTAAGGACATGCCAAGAGAAGGTGTTACCAATAAAAAATAATAATTAGATGACATGGAACATCCTTGCACTTTGGTGCACTTGAATAGAAAGAGAGAAAAACAAGAGTGATAATGGATGTTCCAATATGGGTGCATAAGGAAATATCTAAAGGATGGTAATATTCTTGATGAATAAAAATGATATATAAATTTTCTTTAGTAACCACATTGTAAGTGCTCATGGGGTCGACCATAATTTCTAAAAATAGGCTTTCAATTTACAATCCCTTCAACATAGAGAGGACCATATAGTAATTAGTAGGAATCTCATTAATATAAGGTGATAGATGGTATAAAATGAGGTACACAAGTAGATGGAGAGGGATCATGTTCTATAGTAACCATATCCTTAGAAAATGAAGTGGTAGTAGAAGCAAGGTCCTGGAATGTATGGTGGGATTAATACTAAAATCAAAAGGTAATACAAAATGTGACATGAACACTAGGTCCACATAATTGTTAGTGGAATTTTAGATAATGAATTAATATACTTATGATTTTTTTAATTATAAGGGGTCAAATTTTGGTTACATCAATCATTTACACCTGAAACATGGATAATGTGTGTCAAAAATATTCTATATCATGTCTTAGAAAAATTTACCTCTTAGTGTTGTGGATAGTGATATGATGATATTGATAGAAAACCTTAGGGTCTTATGTTTTGAGTAAAGGAAGATTTTTAATGAATGGCTAGATACAAGGAATTTTAATGATGATGTTTCCTAGAAGCTATTGAAGGATGACATAAAGGGGATTCACTATCTTAAAAAATAGATTGTTGTTTCATGGGCATAAGGACATTGATATCATAGAGGAATATGAAGTGGTGTAAGGTTGATTCATAATGGGTTTTGATTTAGGTTTGGAAGAAAATAAGTTTTTTTTTTATATATTTATAAGGATGATATATAGAGGAGACTAAAGAGTTAGTGGTAGTTGACGAGGCAACTAAACGAAGTGCCTCAAATAGGGTAACCATTTTTCATAGTGCTTAAGTAGTACATAAGTGTGGTAATAGAGAATATTTCATTAAAATAATCTTATAATAATTTTTTTGGTAATATTTCTATCAAACACCCTCTAGAAATAAGTATTTGTAAGTGAGTATGAAATTTGAGAAATGATAATTAGAGGATAAAGTCGGTAGAATTTTCATTATGACCCTATCAAGAATGTACAAGGTTTGTGAAGTTGACCTGGAATGTTGTAGAAATAAGTGAAAAATCTCATCAAAAGAGGCAATGGAATCATTAGAAAGAGAAAAAGACTAATCCAATGTTGTCTCCTTAAGAGACTAAGGAAAAAATTTAGTTGAGAGAAGGTCATTGAAGAAGAACTCATTTAAACAATTGTGAAGGTGGAGACATGGGTTTGCATGCCCCCTTTACCAATTTAGTTTTTAAGATAGGGTAAAACAAATTAGGGTAGAAGGATATTTTAAATAATCTCTAAGGAAAGGTGATTCTATCTAAATTATATGCTATATGTAATATAGAGGAGCGATTACATTGTAGAAAGGTTAGTGAAATACTAATGGATAGTCTCCATATTTTTTATTAATTGATTAATCCTTGGGTGAGTAATATGAGGATCCATAGTAGAATTTTTGAAGGGTTGCAAAAAGAGTGTTTGGGAAGGTTTTGATTTCCCAATTATGAATTTAAACAAGAGAGGTTAAGAATGGAGGATGAAATAGTAACCAAAATAGGATTAGTCAAATATCCTTGGGTATGATGAGAGGAATAAGATCCAGGGTAGGAGGAGAGATTGATGATGTAGTGATCATAGAGAGGTTATATATGGTTTTTTAGATTAGGTATGGACATAGAGAGTAAGGTATGTGATATATGAGAAGTATCTTCTCTCAAAGGTTTAGTGGTATCAAGGGTAAGAGGGGAATAATGATGTATTATGTTCTACATTGATTATAATAAATCAAGGTCCTCTTATTTGGTTAAAAAAAATGAATGTTGTGCCATCTACAATAGGGTTGGCATTAGAGAGGGGGACTTCATTTACAAAAATAGGGAGTTGAAAGTATTGCAAGTATTTGTCTTTGCATAGAATTTTATCATGGGTAACTACATATAGGCAAGCCTCATGGTCAAATTGGTCTTTCCTAATATGAGGGTCATCCCTAGGAGTAGGGGGAAGAGGAATAAGGGAAGAAGACATACCATAAATCTAGCTAGAGAAATTAGAATGACTAGAAGAATAACTCATTTTGAGATTTAGGTGCAAGCTACAATGAACAAGACAAGAAAAGAATATATATTGAGTAGTGAATCTCACAAACAAATTAATATAGAGGTTTTTACTATTAAATTTTCAATTTCACTAAAATGATATATGTAAAATTTGATTACTCTTCATTTCTAACTTCTTTTTTCCTTAGATAGAAATAATACATAATAATGCAATTTATAGAAAAGAGTGTTTTGACCTATCTAAATGTATTTTTCCCAATTTAAAACTATGTTCATTCCCTAGATGAAATACTATAGTTTTACTAGTGTAATAAGGAAATATAGAATAACTAATAACACAATAATATATTCTAGAAAATGAAGACAAAAACATAAATCTAGAGAGATGTATGATTTAGAAAAGGTCTCAAAAATTACTTGTGGTATATATTCCCATGCGATTCATGGATGTGAATACAATTGCATTGGAATCCAAATGCACTATGGTCCTTTATGCATAATATCACATAGTATAAGTATAGAAATCCTATATTAATGATAGTAAGGAGCACACACATCATTACCACAAGATAATAAAATCACTAAAAATAACTAAATGACATATATTGTACCATATGAAAGAAATTATTGAGGAACTAAATTGTAGCAACAAGATAAGATAATTAAGAATATAAAACATTTGTGCTAATGTGTCACCAATATTACTATAGCTAGGAAAAAGAGAATGGGATGACTAGTGGGGAGCTTACCAAATGGTTGAGCCCATATTTTGGGCTTTCAATCTTTATGTGTATTCCAATAGAAATATGAATTAAATTTGGATAATATGTGTGAGTTATTATTCCTAAGTGCATCTAGACTTTAAGAAAAAAAAACTTATAAAATGAATACTCAAAAGATTAGGTCTATAGGGATGCTACATTTCCTACGTGTATGGATTTGAATGATAGGGGGTGGAGAATCTATAAATGCTAACAATAAAATTTAAATATCCCAAATAAAAATGGACAAGTAATTGAGCATTGGACTTTTGAGAATATATATAATACAATAACAACTCGATTCAATTCAAATGAGCTATAAATGACTAATAAAATAAATATAATGAGAGGGATATAAAAATGAACAATGACAGTACTACCCAAATCGAAAAGTTTACGAAGAGATATCTTCCATGAATGATTCAAGGAGAAGTTATTCTTAAGAGAAGCCTTTGCAAGAAATATCCAATAAATGAGAATATAATGTGTTTCTAGAAAACTACAAGCTCATAATAAATAGTATATATAACCAGGAACAACAATATGATTCACAATAACAAGCTCTCACAGTGATATATATTGTGTAGATTAAAAAGTATACAATAAATCTATAAAAAAATTTATATAAATTCAAAGTGCCTAAATAGGGAGCTTCAAACTAGCAAGATATTAATAACATAACCAATTAAATGTATGTAGGAAAATAAGGAGAATCCCAACAATAATTAAGGTTGTTGTTTTTGGTCAAGAGGTTAGGGAATATTGGTTACATATATTCTATAAAACTTGGTCAAATGGTTGTTATAAAATAAATTAAGTTAAAATGTCACCAACCTAGATGTCAAATGGAATTGATATTGTCACACTATCATGGTGTAGAAACATGATTACATTGACGTCTATTTGACTTTGTTGTCATTTGAGGGAAAATCCATCAACACTGTTTAACATGAAAATAAAAAAAATAAAATACATATAAAACTACTTAAACACAAAAATAGACCTAAACACATGAAAAAATAGAAACTGTGGGTACTTGGATTGGGGAAAAGGACAATGAATGGCTAAGTGAGTCGTAAGAAAATACTATTGGGATGGTCACTAAAATGGGGATAATTTGTAATGACAAAAGTGTAGGGTATGGAATTTTGGTCATTACACCCATCTCTTTCTAAAATAATCATATATCAAATATACATGAAGGGAACACAATCTTCTAAGAGGGGGGGTGAATCAATAGATCAAATCTATTTAAAATTCTTTAACTTCAACACATATTTCAAAACATGAAACTCGAATCTTCACTACTACTAATCAACCATCAATCAATAACACACATTCACACAATAGAACACCATATATACATGGAAACCCAAGATGAGAAAAACCACGGTGAGATAACTGCTTGGATCTACTATCCAAATCTAACCTCACAAAGCAAGAACATACAAGTGAATTTTTACAATATGAAGTAGGAACCAACCTATTGGAGACACTAATCCCCAAATGAATTTGTAGGCACCAACCTATTGGAGACACCAATCCCCAATACAAATTAGTACAATAGGTAGAACACTAGTCCTACTAGATTACATAGATAAATCTTGTAGACCTTCAATTGCAATTGAATGCATATCATACACTTTTGAACTGGCTACAGACACTCTTATACTCTCCTTTTGATCTTCTGATAATGGCACACACTCGAACACTAGCTCACACAATCGTCTCTTTGTATATTCACCACCTTCTCTTCAATTATACTTCACATTATTATAATTCACATTGTGCATCCACACAACTGAGGAATACATACATGAAATTGCATTAACACTCTTCCATGTTTTCTAGGCATCTACAAATAACCAGGATGACATAAGGTGGACCTAAATTCAAATTTCATGAAATGTGTAACATGTCAATCCAAAAATCAAATTTATTGCTACTAAAAGAACTTGATGTCGTACGCTTCCACATGAACCTTAATCAGGTCCTATCTTAACACCGCGTGCTAGATTTGAATATTGCACTCTACTATCCATTATCACATAGGTCTTGAACACCAACTGGTTGACAAACATATACATAGAACCTTCTGTCACTTCAATCTTTTTTTATACTAAACATTTCCTTTAGAAACTCAAGAATATGATAGAACATGTGTAGACATACTCTCCTTTCAAATCTTAGAGCCAATAATGCCTCTAGAAAGGAGACTTGAGAAACACTAAACCAACACTAAACTGAAACATTCTAGTACAACCTTTTGGATCACTTCTATCATAGTGAATAGATGAATGCATGATATTGCAAGCATACACATAACTCCTGATATACATCATACTTCTGGACCATAGAAAATCCAATATAACTAGTAACATATATTTATGCAACTCTTTGCAACTCAAAATGATATGATAATATAGTTACCAACACAGAAAGGTATGATAGAACAACTCCTGAAAAGATAGTGCCACCTCTAATCATATATTCTAATATTCTTTGACATCAATGATAACCTTTATTCAACAATACATACTAAAAATACTAAAAAATTAAGGTAAAATTAATGGGACCAAATATATATGATTGAATCAAGGCCAACAACCCATAATATTTGTGAGAAGTAAAATAAAATTGAACATGGTTTTGCTTACTATCTACATTATTCACAAAAAATAATTTCAAGAGTACAATCATTCAACCCACCAACAAGATTTTTATTTTTGAGGGTCCTTAGAACCCTCTCACCTATAAGGTAAATTCTTTGGTGTCATAGAACTATTTTATCTATAGGTAACTTGCTCTTAAAAATAAGATTCTTCTTAGGTACCTAGGAAGAATGATCGTTGAAAGTAGATATAGCAATCCTATATGTTGTTGGTTCTAATGAGAAAAGGTGAAAATTCTACATATATCTTTACTACAAGAATATATCTATTTAATTAAATAGTCCACGAATCCATATAAAGTAGAATTCCAACATAAACACCCTTAGAGAGTGTCATAGCTCATTGCACCATCTTACACCCTCTATTAGATAACATAGCCTACACATCTACATGATCATTTTTTCTAACTAATAATAGGTTTCATGCCAAACTAATGATATGTAGAACACCATTGATCCCCTTCACTCATCCATAAATAAATTTTATAAAAAATATACCATGACCAATAATGTTAAGATGAGAATCATAATCAAGATACATTTTTCCTCCATCATATTCATCATACTTTGAAATTCGCCCTTAATGGGAATTCGTATGGAATGAATATTTATACCATATCAACCACACACCTTTGGATGCATGTGGAGCCAAGACTATAAAAAAGGAATCTCCACTATCCTCTTGTGAAAATATATTAGACTCATTATTTTTCTTCTTTTTCTCCTCCTTGAAATCTCTTTTGAAGTGCCTACTCTTGTCATAATTCTGACACTTAGGATTGAGCTTTCTAGGAGATCAAAAATCTCCCATGGGATTTTTTTATAGGATTTTATTTCTTTTGATCCTTCTTCTTGAATTTCTCCTTAGATCTTCTATGAATTAATAAGGCCTCCTTAGAAAATTTAGAATATTTTTGCCACATATCCTTTGATATTAAAGTAGTCACTACTTTATCCATTTGAATATTTAAGGTAGTATTCTCAATTTCTATCACTAAGTGATCTCATGAGTTTGGAAAATAACATAAACGTTTCATAGGAGAATCCTCCTCGTCCATCTTCATTCCAAAAAAGTGCAACTAGGTCATGATCATATTTAATGTATTTAAATTTCCATCTAGATAACCACTACCATTCATTCTCAAGGTATATAGCTTCTTTATCAAGAAAAATATTAATTAGGGATTTAACTTGTATAAGTCCCAAATTATTCCAAAGAGTTTGTGAGGTGGGTTCTTCATGTACATTAAAAAAAAATGAATTTACTAAGCAAATCCTAGTGAGACCCTTTGTATTTTTATCGAATAGATCTCAATCAACATGTGAAATTATAGTTGGTTTAGACTTGGTTATAGTAACCCATAGATATTGATCTAAAAATATATCATCCATCTTGACCTCCACAACTCAAAGTTAATGTAGTGAGACTCTTCATCTCTATCCTTGATGTGCTTGACATTTTCTCGCAACAAGATATCCTTCTATGTAAGTTACCACTCAAGAAAATATTAGATTAAAAAACTTTATACCTAACACCTAGGAACCGTGGTGATCAAGGTCTAATATCAAATGAAAGGAAGCATAGGTTTGGAATATGATTCCTATAATAATCTATGAGAAGGTATAGACAAAAAATAAATTAATCATATAGTCACAAATAAATAAACACAAAAGTAATATATTGTAACATAATGATTTATGTGGGGAAAAATCCTACATTCTAAAGCATCTCACTATATTATTTAATAATCTATGTTTACAATACACTTGTAGAATCTAATCCTTTATAATATTATCACCAACAAGAGATCTAAAATAGTTTAGGTTGCATAGTAGTACCTGCAAAACTCACTATGAAACCTCCATCTCAAGTATCCAATAAATAGGAGATGTGGTACATGAAACCATGAAATGATAAGGAGGAAACCATGAACTAAAACCATCCAAAATATGGTGCCCAAATACTTAGTCCAAATCCAATTCCCAAATCACAAGATGAGTCAACATGGTAAAAATAACATATTCCTTACAACTATCATAAGAAATTTATAATCCAATCACAATTTGGGCACTCTATTATGGCTCCATTATCTCTATTCAAAGGTGTATTATGATGTGTCATAGCATACATCATAATTTGGTAAAAAAGTCACTCCCTCTTACAACTCCCTTATGCATCATAGATGTGCTTACATTCTTTTATGTTGGAGGGCTAACTTTTGGAGGCCTTGACTTTTGATTTAGGAAATTGATTGATCCTATTTTAAAGAATCAAGGTCTCAAAGAAATGTGTGTATTGTAACCCACTTGCTTTGGTTAAGGCTCATTGACCATTTTTTTTTGCGGGGGGGATTCTATAGCTCAAAAAATATATATTTTTATATATTTTTAACATTAGAATACAAGGTTGAAACACCTTTCCTAACATTATCAAGGGAAAACTAGGTTTGACCAAAAATTGTAAAAGAAACAAATTAATGCATTTTATTTCAATCCTTCCTAAATTTCTAAGATTTCATATCCAAAGTCCATAATAATGAATGAGTCGTTATGTAGATCTTTATTCGAATGAAATCCCAATTGGAAATGGGAAACACTAGATGAATGAGGAGAATGTGAGTGAGAGCATGTTTTGCACCCATTCAAAATTTCAAACCATGAATCTTATGTTTACTTGATACTTCCATTAGAAACATAATCAATCATTATTTCCTTCCTTTGTCATTCTCCTCCTTGCTCTTTACCTTGTAATAGAGGCAAAACCCCTAAGGTTGTGCATGTAAGAAAAATAGTCAGATACTAGAGAAATGGAGGCAAAAATTTGAAGCAACACATAAAAGAAAGCCAACATTAGAATGATATTTTTTATTATCGAAAAATAGGTTTTGAGGGGACTTGAAACCCCACCAACAGACAGTTGCAAACAGATAGAAACACAAACCATTAGCAACGCATCAGTAGTAGCCAACCATAAGAAACACTAGAAACATTAAAATGATGTTGCTAAACTAAAAAAATGATTATTCATAATCGACATTCTTTGGGTTGCTAATTTCTGGCAAAGGATGGCATTTCTCTAAAAAATCACTCAAACGAAGATCCATTGCTTTTGCTAAAAACCTAGTGGTTATGTGCTCATGCACAAAAGGAGCAAACAAATTTAAAGATGATATCTGTTTATACTATATTATATTTAATAATAATATACTAAAAAATACTTGTACAATGTTTCTATAAGATCTTTTACAAATTCTCTAAAATTTATCTTTAAATATACTATTATAAAAATCAAATTCAAAATATATTATATAAAATAGATCAACAATTAATTTTACACAAAAATTAACTTTACAAATATAAAAAAGAAATTTGAATTAAATAAACATGACCACATTTACAATTATGTGAAGGAAATAATCACATTATAATTTGGATTAAAATGATAAACATATAAAATCTAATATCAATAGTTGTTTTTGGATTCGATTGTGTGTAAGCTTTTTGATTCAAAAAGCTTACACACAATCAATCCAGAAACAACTATTGATATTCTTATGGATTGTGGAAATCTAATAACATATAAAATCTAAATTAAATATAAACCACAAAAAATATTATTAATAAAAGGACAAAGAAATAGCTAAATCCACCAAATTAAACACATAAAAACAATTAAAAATAAAACTAAAGTACTTAAGAAACTTTTATTAATTATTAAAAAGTGCTCATTAAAAAATTAGCATATTTTAAACATTAGGACAAGTGGTATTCATGGACAAACTTTGTTTCCACTCAAAATCTGAGTATTAAGTATAATTATGAATCTTTTCATGGTACCTAGTTGTAACCATCGATTACTTGTTAAATCAACCGCATGGATGATTTGTCCATTTATACATTAAAAAAATATTCCTTAGAGAATAAAAATCAAACCCTAATTTAGTATGCAAGGGAAGTATGTCCATGCTATTGCACTCCTAGTTAGGTGTAATTGTGTTTTGGACTTAGTTTTCATATAGTTTGGCCATTGATTGATAGGATGGGACCCCTTTTTCGTGGGTATAGGGAAAAGATTTATTAAATGTTTGTAGAGGAGAAAAGTGGGTGTTTTTTATTATATAGTTTTAATCATATTTAATATTTTAATATTTTATTTTTGTCTGATTTAATTTTTACCATTTTTTTAAATAAATAAGATTGTCATTATGATTTTGGTTTTTTAATAGGATTATTGGTGTGACTCCATTCTTCTTTTCAAAGTTTGATTATTCATATTTTAAAGTTGATAATGACGTAGCATCAAGAGCAAAGTTAATTTGAAAGCTTATGGATCAATTATTCGAGATTTCATGGATAGATGCATATCCCTTAGGAACATATATAGATCTCACAACATTTCTTCCTGTTTTGTAGCCATACCTTGCAAGTTGAGATTGAGATTATGGTTTTCAAGAGTGAGATTGAAACCTTTGTGATCAAGATGAAGAATTTGATCCTGAAAATGAACAACCATATGTTTGGGAGGGAGATTCAATTGATGAAACAATAGTTGATGTGATTGAATAAGCATGTCAAGGGTCAAGCAATCATATCACCCAAAAGATAATATATATTCTCTTTGTGTTTCTATATTTGTGTAGTTTTTAAAATTTCTAATTTAAATTTGAGTTTATAATTATAACAATATTTTGCATTAGGCTTGATTAAAATATTGTGGTAGTACAAAGTCTTTTGGCTAGGCTTTTGTTGTTGCTAAAAGAGTACAGATCAAAGCATAGTTCAAATGTCTATGGTATCACTTAAAATGGAATTGATCACCTAGAGGTTGTGCAATATCATTGTGATCTTTGTAATTCCTACTCTACATTCTAGGATCATGCAACATTTCAAACATTTGCATTATTATTTTTGGATCCACTTTTTCCTACCTCATAGAAGGATTTTCCAACTCAACCCTTTGGGACCATCAATTGTCCTTATGGGAATTTATATTATGACATTTCCTAATTAGAACGTCTCTTAACTTCAAATTACGAAAAATATTTGTGAATAATGAAATGATAAGGGGAGGTCATCCCTCATCATTAGGAGTGATATTGGGATTACTAAATAAACCTATATAAATACTAGTGTAGTAACTTGAGGTGTTAGTGCTAGTTGAAGATCTTTGGTCCAAGCAAGAGTGTGAATTGAAGAAGGATTTGTGGACTATACATTTGGTCAATGGAATTACTAATTTTTGTAAGGTGTTAAGGCTTGAAAGTATAAATTTGTATTGATCTTATAAGACTTGAAGGCCTCATTACTTTTCCAAGTAGCTTGATGTATTATTGTTGATTAATTAAAGACATTGAATTTTGGACATTTATGTGTCTTTTTATTGTGTAATTGAGCATCTTTGATTGTATTTATGTCATGCAAGTGGATTAGTGTAGTAGAGTTGTACATTTGGACATCCCTTAATTGGGATCTCCATCTCTAAATGCATGAAATGACATCAAAGTAGGTGTAATTCTTACAAGAGTGAGTTTTGAGAGGAGTATGTAGATAGAAGCACCAATTGTTGGATAGTCTATCAAAGGTGATTGTGAAATGTATATATAAGCATCGATAATGAGGAATTTTGCAAGTAGTGTAGAGGAGAAACACCAACAAGAGGCTATTTGTACTTGAGGGTAACCCTAGCAAGTTCAACCTATGAAGGAGTGCATCCCAAAGTTATATTTGTAGGATTATTGTCAATAATTCAAGTATAATAGTAGTGAGTAGAGGTAAAGGTATATTTTCCCATATGGAGAGAATTTTGGTGGAAAAAATGGAAGAGATATATAATACTTTGAAGGAGCTATTGTCTAGATTAGATATCTTATAGTAGATACCAAAAAAATGGAAGGAAGGTTCAGAAGATAGCAAAGAAGATTGCAAGGAGAATTGATGAACAATTTAAATTAGTGCAAGATAAATATTCCATGAAAGATCAACAAACAATCATATGATAAGAAGAGACCTCATGGAGGATGTGATAAGTGATGTAGTGTGATGTGTTGCATAGAGAAGTAGCATAGACTATTCCAATTTGTGGTAAGACAATAAGCATTAAAAAGTGAAGAAGATGAATCACCTTGTAGGTAATAAGTGAGTTTTTGAACAATAAAACATGTGAGAGAGGTTATGAGTGGCTAAAAGAAGAGGACCAAATTATCATAGATAAGGAATAAGAAATGAAATAAATTATAGAGATGCTTGAATATGTAGAGGCATAGGAGGATTATTGTGTCCAATATATTTCCAGAAAGGGAGCATTATCATCAAAGTAAGACTCAAGAGAAATGAAGTAATAATTTCCCTTTAGGTAGTTGGTTGATAGTCCCATGATTGAGGAGGGACCTAAGTAATGGAAATTTGATAGAGTTCAAGCCAAGGAGGGAGTTTATTATAGAAAGAATGTAAAAGATGGAGGATATACTGAAGTAGAGATAATAGAAGTTTGACATATTAGAAATAGTGAAAAATACTAAATGTAACGCCCCGCCACACAACCCTAGGGGAAGTTGCAATTTACTACACAATCGAACTAATTTTTTTTTTATTTGATTTACATCATTTCGTTTAAAAAAAATGAAAAACGAAATTAAACAAAAAACAAAACCCCGTTTTGGTAAAAACCAGAACGAATTTCACACAGCCATTTTTAAAATAACAAATCTTTTAAGAAAAAATCTCCAACCTACATAGATTTTACATGCAAAATATAAATGATCAATTATAAGAATATATCATTTCACAGCCCAATTTGGGCAAATTTTCCTGAAGAGAAAACTAAAAAGAAAGATTTAAAGCACAATAATAGGAAGAAATTTTATGGGTTTTCCCCAAATTGACAAATAAATTAAATCTTTTCATTTGAACCCTTCTAAGATCTATTACCAGTTTAAAATATAATTTCCATGGGTTTTCATTGGTTTCAATCAACATTTCAAAGATTTCTTACACAACCAACAAAGATTTTCAAACATTCATTTCAAAGATTAAACTATTTTCAAAATGACAAAACAAGAACAAAGAGGAACCTAGTTTTTTCCTCCAAAACTTGAAGCCTTCAAACATGGAGTTTTCCAATTCCTCCATTGAATCCATCCCAAGCAAAAGTCTCCATCTCCTTCACAATCCAAGCAAAACCATAGCCAAACAAATTTTCCCCAAATTGAAAGATTAAAAATTAATGAGATCCCATTTTTCTCCAAAATAGGTTTTTTTCCCCAATTAGTCAAAAACCCTAAAAATCCCACTCACCAAAATATATTTTAAAAACATGGAAATATTTCTAATTTTTAATTCAAAACCCAATTTCGAATTTTTAATTCATAAAACCAATTTCTAATTTTTAATTCAAAACTTATGCATTTTCAAATTCATTTAAAACAAAAGCATTTCCAAGTTGCAAATAAATATTTTCTCAACCATTTTTCAAAAGTGGAATTAAAACACATTAACATTTATTTATTTATTTATATTTAACTATAACTATTCAAACAAGATTCTTATTTTTATTTTAATTAAATCTTAATATCCACTATAATTTCCATTTCCAATTTAAATTTGAAACTAATATAAAATAACGCCAAAACAACTATTTTAATTAATATTTCACCATTAATCTAATTTAATCATTAACTCAATTTAATTTTTATTAATTAATCAAATCAATCAATAACCCAATAATTATTTTATTAATTAAATCAAATAAATCAATAAAATAAATCGTATTTCAACATTGCAACTAAATATATTTAATCACAAATTAAACTACACTTAGCATTTAATAAACTTTAAACTTTGAAATTAAATAAATAATCAAGGTGAAAAGGACCAAATAAACCAACTAACCCGACCACAACCCGACAACACGCTATGACTAGGGTGACGACTTGGCACGGAAAACCTAGCTACTATCTCCCAATCAATTTCCGTTGGTTAATGGACACGCTCAAACCTGTGAACCAGGTGGAGTCGATGTCATGTACCTGTCAACCTGCAACCAAAGAGTACATCGAACATGCATACATATATAATATGATCAAGCACACCGTGAAGAGAAAATCTCATAATCGTAGGGCACTCGCACGCGAGTGATACAATCCCGTCCCCTTCACCAATACACAATTACTAGCTGACGCATCTAACATCAATGATATGATCATAAGCATAAAACATCATTAGATCAAACCTCTTCTAAGTTAATCCAAAACATGTCATAAAGATAACATCAAAATAAATAACATCACATCAAAATATAATGTTTACATCGCTTAACAGATAACGGTCAAAAGTAACCAAGTTCCAAAGTCAAAGCATAAATAAACAAAGCATTACAAAGAAAACACTGTCGATCCAAGCATCCAAAATGGAGGGGTGTTACACTAAATCACAAAGATATAATGAGGCTACCTAATAGGCCAAAACTGGGGTAGATAATGAAAAAGATTTAATATTAATAACTAAATTCATTTTGGTCTAAGTGTCAATTCGAGGGCGTAAAATTGTGAAAGGTGTAGCAGCTATATACGTAAGGGTTGTAGGTAGTGAAGTGAGTGTGGGTGAGATGCAACTAAAACACATAGGAACTTCCTAAGTGAAAAATCTATTTTTTCGTATTTTTCCTTTATGACAAGAGTTGTGATAGGAACCACTACAAGATAGTAGTAGGCTACAATAGTAACAACAATAGTACCTTGTGTTAATTCCAGAGTACACAATTGTAGTTTAAATCATTTTAATCAATGAATCATAACCTAAAAGAATATCAATAAATAATTTAACAATCTCACTCAATAATAAATGATGCTCAAATAACACACTTAATAGTTAATTTAAAATGAAACACTATGCAAGGAAAACCAAACACACATTACTGCAAGTATAAAAGCTTGGAAATCACCAAATGTCCCAAGAAGTGGGTCCTGCCTCCTTAGTCCTTTGAGTGATGAAATGAAAATGTTGGTTACACTAGACTGATCATGCAAAGTGTTACTTGAATTATCAAATATAACACAGTTCATCTATTATATCCCCTCTTTCCATAGCTGATATTACAAAACATATATATAGGTAGAGTTTATAACAAGCAATATAAAATAGTTTGTTTTGGCTTGTGGCCAACAAGTTATAATGCAATGGTTCATGTAAAAGCTTGGTTGTTGGCCACAAATTAAAAACAATCTTGTTATAACAGAATATGAAAATATGAAACAAGAAGATTTTTTATTTTCTCCTCTACACAGCTAAGAAGCACATTTGTTATCACAAATTCTACTTCTTAGATATAAAATATCAATGATGGAACGTGCAAAGAACCTAGCATGAAACAAATCCTCATGGTTGAATAATGCAAGTAGAAAGTACAACAAAAATATTGCCCTAGTGGACGTGACAACATAAAGCATGTGTCCAACCTAAGAAACACGTGTGAGTAGGATGAATGTGCCACAAAGAAAGAACTGTTCAGTAAGTCTACCATTGGATAAAATGGTGTACAATCAGCATCAAAGAGTGAAATATGATCATTGTGGAGGCTGGAGTTAGCCACATAGAAGAAGAAACTGTAATGGTAATCACAAGTCATACTTTTGTGAAGAAGGTGACATGAAGGTTCTTGTGAAGGAGATGATAGGAAGTCTGCATTCTTCTTCTTCTTCAATTATCATGTTGTGTCATATATTTTCCAAAACTAAAATAATAATGCTTATTAGTAAAGACAATCAATAATTAATCTTCATATTTTTATCCCAAAACTATATTGAATACCACTTATATATATATATATATATATATATATATATATGCAACATAAAGGTGGTAAAATGGTAGGATAAGGTATCAAAATGGAATATGAAAATGGATTTAAATGATATAGGAAAAATGATAAAATATGGTATAAAATGGAACGTGAATGGCTCTCATCACTACTCAGAGAAAAAGTGGGAGAATGATATATATTCATTGAAGAAGGGATGAGAAGAAATAAGACCCTACTTTTTTAATGGAGAGAAGGGAGGGTTATGTGCAACCTCTATATGATCTAAAAATGATAGTGGTTAATGTAAAAAGTATAACATGGATTTTTCCTTAAAAGGATGCGTAAAAAGAAGAGACAAATGTAGAGAATAATGTTCTTGAGAAGGGTATTTTCATGAGTGATAATAGGCATGAGATGCTTTTGAGCATGTAATTGAGTTTTTCTCAAAGGAGTGGAAAAATAAGGGAGGTTTAGAACAACCGCTAGGAAGAGTTGGGGTAGTAGAGGAAATATAATGAGAACAAGACATGATTGAGGTGATCCTTAGAGAGTATGAAAGTAGTGTAGGTGAAGAATGGCAACATGTCCTTTGAAATGTATGAATATTATAGTGTTTCCAAATAGTGTATACTTTGCTTGATATGGGAACAATTGATGATAAATTAGACTTAATGAGGCTTTGATTTAGTGTTGTGAGGTGTTTTACACATCCACATTAGGTATTGGGCCCTTGAAAATTGAATAAAATGCATTTATTGATGTTTTGTAAAGGTGTTGTAACACATCTTCACACTTTTCTAAGACTATAATATCATAATTCACCTAAATAACCTTACCAAGACCTATTTCAAAGTGTTGTAAAGTCTTGTAACAAACTTTCACACGTACTAGGCTTGTCATCAATATTTACACCTTTCTTAGGCTTTAAATGGCCCCTTTATACACTTACAATCCTTACTTAAGTGTCTTGTTGAAGAAGGACCCGATAAACATTATTTAAATTATCACAATTCTCGATATCCACTTAAAAATTACTAAGTGGACTAAGTCGCCATTGGTGGCGACTTAGTCCCATTTGGCTCAAAAATAAAAATAAATTTAAATTTATTTCAGGTTTTTATTCCTTAAGACCTAAGGTCGGCCTGTGATGAGGTATTTTCAGGAATTAGGGCATAATTGTGTATAAATATAGGGTTTTCCCTCTCATTTTACCTAATTCGTTCACTCCTCTTTCTTTCATCATTCATCTTCATCATTCTTCTCAAACAAGCTAGGACATCAAAATAGCTCTCTAAGGCATTCAAAGGTTGAATCAACATCCATTGCTGAAAAAATTCAAGATCAATCATCATGGCAAGGTACAAACTCCATTGTTTCATGCTTCATTACATTATTTCTCCATTTTGGTTTAATTACCTAAAAAGGGGTTTGGTAAACCCCCATGCCCTAACAATCAACATTTTCTCCTTCTCTTCTCGTGTGTTTGCAGATTTAGGCACTTTGAGGGTTTGAAGATCATTTAATATTAGGTTGAAGACCTCCCCTTGCTTGCAAATCCAAAATATCCATTAAAAGTCACTTTTAGGCCAAAAATCAGAGCTTCATAATCAAACACCTGTCAAGAACTGAAGTGCAGACTGAGGGCTTTCGCTTCCACTTTCGAATTTTCAAAAATTCAAAAGTGGACTAAGTTGCCAACAATGGTGACTTAGTCCCACTAAACCATTTTTTCAAAGGTTTTTACAGATTTGGATACCCATTTGGCTAAAACGGGTTTCTAAGCAGTTTTTCAAGAACTGGGACTAAGTGTCCCAGTTGGCTTTTGCATCAGGTTTTTTAGGATTTCAAACCTACATTCCATCCTTTTTCAGTCTCCAGGTGCACATATTCTATTTCATAGCTTTTTTTCTAATTTTGTTTGCATTTGTATGCCATTTATCACATGTTTGCATATCATAATGTGTTTTCCAGCACTTTGCATTTCTTAGGTTTTAGCATCAATAAATCATCTTTCTTTTAGTTTATTGCATTAAGACACTACATTTAGACACATTTCATCTCTTTTACATTAATCTTGAGTGTAGACATTAGCATTTTGGCCCCAATTCCTCTCCTTTTAGGTGAAAAACCTAGAAGAGTTAGAGGAACCCTTGGGTAACCCAAAATCATTGTTTACAATTACTATGGTCAATAATGTGGTATAGATAAGTAAACAAAAATAACACTTTGATATAGAATTTAGTGTGAGGAGGAACACAAAATTTAGAATAAAAGAAATAGTTAGTTTGAAGATGAGAAAAAATTGGGAAGGAAACAATGAACCTAAGGATCTAGGTGGGAATGCATAGAATAATTTATGATAAATCTAGTGCACATTTAATATTGGAAGGATGTCAAAGATTATTTTGCATGGATACCAAAAATGACTAGATGAAGAGAAAAATCATGAGTGGAGATGGATAGTGGATGGTGGATTGAGATGCGTCAAAGATGGAAGAAGGAACTAGAGAGGGAGAATTATGGCTTGGTTGTAGCAACCTTGGGTTATCATATGGAGGATCTACAACATGAGGTCCAAGAGGCCTAAGTGATTATAGAAGTCACATATATTAGAGGTTTTGTGGAGGAGGCTCGTTTGACAAGTATAATATGGGATTATGAAACATTGCATGTTGTTGAGGGAGAAAATGTATTAATAGAATTTATTCTATGGAGTTACAAGAGAAGGATAAATTAAAGAGGTAAAAATAAATTGGTGTCATGGAGAGCATGAATTGAATTAAGAAAAATAATTATAGCTAAAGTAATAATCAAGATGAAGGTGGGATGTGAAAGGTTAGTAGTTGTTAAGAAATAATTTCTTATTCCTTTATATATTTTGAAACTATAATGCCCAAATTTTATTGATATTAATGAGTAAAAATAAGGCCAACAATTTTTGTGTCAAAAATTGCAATATAAACATATTACAATGCACACAAACACACACCAAGGATGTCATACATGATAACACAATATAAAACCATAAATGCACATTTGCACAAGAAAATAATTAAACCATAATGAGACAATTAATCATAAAGTTTGATAAGGGAGATAAGGTCTTATCCTAAACTAGTTATTAGGTACTTCTAGCCACCACCAAGACATGCAAACCAAGAACTAAAGAAAAAAGAAAAGAAATTCATCATTTGATTACTTAATTTGAGTATAAATAAATACATATCTAAAGAAAACAACATTATATTAAAACATAAACCTTTTGACTAAAAATTTATTTAATTCATTTAATTCCTTCACTATAAAATATACATTTACAAAGGAAAAAATATTAGAATAGAGAATTATTCAAAAAACCAATAATAGATTGATAAGTCCTGTACAACGCCCAAAATAGAGTTAAGGTATTACATGATCTTTCTAACAATGTAAAAAAGCTAGTCATAATGTAGTTTTCAAGGTAGTAATTACTCATCAAAGGTCTAGACAAAACTCTATAAAAATAAGAATACTACAAATTTATCTTGAGTAACAACCTTAGAAAAAGGAAGTTGGTTTCGTAGAGAACCAAACTAGAAATTTTAGTAGAAAAATATAAGGCCAAGATGCTTTTTCAAAACTCCAAAAAATTCTGAAACTAATTAGACATCTTCATTAAACATCTAAAATTTGAGAAAAACATGTTTTCTAGAAATTAAATATTGCTTATGTTAGAAATTGTGAAAAACACACAAGAAGTGGGATCAAACAACAAATGAGAGCACCTTCCATGCATTACATTTGCTAACAATGATTTGTTATTTCCTCAAAAATAAAAAAATTACAAGAGATGCGAAGAGCTTTCACTTAATTGAATACTATAATGAAGGAGAGTGCTTATAAGAGCAAACCCTAAATGAGAAAGGGATTAGATCATGAAAAGTGTCATCATCCTATGTGATGAGATAAAATGATCTAATAATAGCTCAATCTAATAAAAGAAAAAACACTCCTAAATTTAGCTTAAGTGCATACAATAAAATTATCCTAATAGTTAATTAAAGATTGATTAATCATTAGCTAATGAATGATTACTCTAACACCCCCCTTAAGAGTAACTTAGGGAGTACCTTAAAACCTTAAAAAGAGAATGCATAAAAAAATGCATGAATGGGTTCTAATAAACAAGGCCTGATGAGGTACCCATGTACAAACAAACTAATCTCTCATAACTAGAGAAAATTAGATAACCTCATGGGAAAAACTCCACTCCAAAAGAGAGAAAGGCGAATGAAGGACTAAGGATCCTCCAAAATAATGTCCCAAAAAGAATAGGAACATGAAGAACATCATTGAAGCATGAGGAAGCTGTAGAAAATTTTCAAAAGATGATTGCTATAGTGTTGAAATGAAGAACCTTCTGTAAAACAAATGATGATCGGGATCAAGAGGACAAGAATCTGCATGACTGCCTGCAACAACACTACTAAAAAATGATCAAATTACAAACAAATAAAAACTTATGATAGTCAAAGATAAAAATGGCACATGAATTTACATGAGTGATCCCAATGACACTCTCAACCATGCAAGATGTAAGTTGAAAATATAGGTACCAATAGTATGAAGAACATTGATCCAGTTAAAATGAAGGTCACCTCCATAAAACATGAATGCAAGAGTGTCCAAATGGAAAATTCTCCATATCACCGAAATGCATGGGTAACCAACCGCTGCATCCACCTTGTACATATGAACAAAAACTAGATACATAGATAGCTCTAAAAAAAACCAAGGAAGAATTAGCACCAACAATAGAAACCCCCCAATAATGTTGATAAGGGAGAGCCATGATAGGTCCATGAAAATTGTGTGGCACCAATAAGTGCATGAATGAGAATAAATGACATTTGAATGTGCACATGAAAGTACCTGCAACTGAAAATGGTGTGTAAACAAGACACACACATATGAGGCAATAATTATTAGGATTTGATGTTGTTGCGGAAGGGACACTCACTTGAAAAAGGTGTGATGGAAAAAAAGGCACTACACAAGCCCCCTGGAACTTTATATTATAATGCAAGTACAAAAGACAAGAAGATGTGCGAAATATCCAAAAATATACACCAAAGTGACACTTTATCTCAGTGTGTCTCGAAAAGAGAAAGTGCTTACAAAATATTTCTATAATACCCAAATGTGACAAAATACTAGAAATATATGTATAACAACCAAAAACAAGTCATCCCACGTAATTTTTTTTTTTCCAAGAGCTAAAACATCCAAGTAATTCACTAGAATGTGAAAACACAAAAAATTGAATAAAATGTACCTAGAGAAAAATCTAGAAAAAGTGCAAGGATAGTTGTGAATATCTATAAAAGACCTTTACAACACTATAAAAATAATGAAAAATAGAGAAACTAGTCATAATTTATGAGTTTGGGAGTGAAAATAGCATATCTGACTTCAATAGGATGTAAATTGAACCAACAAAAAAATGGTGATGAGACTCACATCACTGGACAGTACACAAAACCAACTTTTTGATGATATCTCATTTGCTCAATTTCAATATTGTACGCCCATGTTATGGCCAAAATAAAAAACTGCTCCTTTAGGGAACAAAGGGCTTGGAGGGGGTCTGCTTGCCTTCATACTATTGATGTCATGCTAACATCAACAAAATATTCTAAAGAATATTCTCTTGATTGAAAAAATATCTGGGTGCTGAAAAATATTCCACTAGCATATTCCTATATGATGCTAGAATATTCGAAGAGATTTCCCAGGCCAAAAAATTTGAGTCATCAATTGGTAAAGTTTTTCGCTCACTGGAAAATAAAAAAACTACCAATTTTTTTCCTTAGAAGCTCCTAATGTCAACTATAAAAAATTTATAGTCAAAATTTGTCTGTTTGACCTCTTGAACACAATGGTGAACTTCATTTTTCTCCAACATGCACAAAAAAATGTATAAGTCCAAAACCTACAAAAAATATGAAGATTCTAGGAGATTTGATGCCCCTATAACCCTAGCTGAAGAAAACCCTCAATATTCGAGAAGGGGTTTGTTGAGTCCATGCTTTGATACCATTTTAGAAATTGTGAAAAACACACAAGAAGTAGGATCAAACAACAAATGAGAACACCTTCCATGAACAAGAGTTGTAAACAATGATTTACTATTTCCTTAAAAAGAAAAAACTTATAAGAGATGCCTAGAGCTTTCACTTAATTGAATAATACAATGAAGGAGAGTTCTTATAAGAGAATCCCTAAATGAGAAAGGGATTAGATCATGACAAGTTTCATCATCCTATGTAATGGGACATAATGATCTAATAATAGCTCAATCTAATAAAAGAAAAAGACACTCCCAAGTTTAGCTTATGTGCATAAAGTGAAATTAGCCTAATAATCAATTAAAGATTAATTAATTATTAGCTAATGAATGATTACTCTAACAACTTAATTATTTCTAACATGATTCCCTAACATTTCAAATTAACACATTCTAAATTTGAGCATGGTCAAAAAACACTATTTGCAAGTTTTCAAGACCTAGGAAACCATACATTGTCTCCAAAACTCTAATTTTCACAAGTATGGTCTAAAAACCCATAACTAGGGATTAAAGAGATATGGATGTCCTAAAAACCTACTTTATAGCCTATTAAATTAAAATTTATAAGGAAAATGAAACCCAACCCTTAAATTTAAAAATAAATGAATTCCAGTTTTGTGCATATTTCTTTCATCTTCAATGAAATACCATATAACATATAAAACCCAATTTCAACATAGTTTTACTTAAATAAATATTATAATAATGATGGTTAGCTTGTATCATCAATTAAACACATAATTAAATTTAATTGATCAATAATTATAGTTTTCCTTTTTCTCAATTATAAAGTACATAAATGTAACAAAGAACCTTCAAGCTTCCAGATTAATTTCTTCATGGATCCTTCCATAAACTAATAGAGGAGAGTCCACGTCCCAATCATGTGGAACCCAAAGATCCATCCTACTTTACTAAGGAGATAAGCTCAATTGTATCAAGTAAAAACATCATATACACAAATTTGGCAATAAGAAATAACACAATCAAGCATGGATTTCTTAGTCACAATGTGGAAATTCAAATTCTTCAATAACACAAGAAGATGATAGATATACATGCCTTCCACCCAAGCTATCCAAAGCATGATATGTGATCAAGAGAGACATATTAAATCTAATAATAAGCATCCATCCACTATGGATTCTTTTGATTGAACACATGCATCCAACACTAAATATAATCCTATAGGGTGTGTGAAATAATGTTCATCCAATAAATTTATTTCTTAAAGAATTGCATCAAACAATAGACAAAATTCTATAGATTATGGGAAAATATTTATTTGAATCCTTTTCTTATATATTTAATGAACCCATTCATTTAATTAATCCATCCATTGAATCAAATAATAATTAAATCCAATAAATTTTGGATAAGAATGACCACTCCAAGCCTCCTACATTCTCCTCAAGTATTATAACAATCTAAGAATGCAAAATTTACAAAATGGATCTAAGAAAGGGTGAAATGGTTACAAAATTTAATTAAAAAACCCTAAGCCTCA
The DNA here is from genome assembly GCA_007258455.2 of Sequoia sempervirens. NCBI lineage: Eukaryota > Viridiplantae > Streptophyta > Pinopsida > Cupressales > Cupressaceae > Sequoia > Sequoia sempervirens. The sequence continues at coordinate 38,298,861 of VDFB02000003.1, forward strand.
CCTTTTCCTTTACCTATTCTATTTTATCAATATCTATTAAATGAAGCCCTTGAAATAATTTAATATATAGAATTTAAATTTTTTAGTTTTCCTTTAAAAGCTTACACAATACACACAAACTTCCATTAATGGATTCTCAATCTATTTTTCTTGAGAATAATGGGAATATATGCAACACTCATTTTGACTACAAAATAATGGTAATCAATCTTTCACCATTCTAAAATACTTTGAAAGAATAAAAATATGAATGCATTTGATATTACCAAATAATGGATCTAAGGGTTTGAAGAAACTTTAATCATAACATCACACCAATCCACTTTAAAGAATCCAAATCCCCATCCACAAAAAAATCCTCTTCTAACATATTCAAGTTACCCCAAAAGTGTTTGTTTCAAACTATTATCGCTTTGTTGTTGATCGATGGAACCTGGATGTTGATATATCTAACCCTTGAAGAATACTAAAGCTTCAAGAGAGGGTGTGAGGTGGCAAGCTCTAGTTTAGGATTGGTATAAGGTGAATTTTGATGGGGCTACTAAAGGTAATCCAAGAATTGCTAGTTGTGGGGGAGTGTTATGTGATTCACATGGTCGGCTTGTTTCTGCTATGACACTCCCTTTAGGAACCCAAACAAACCACTACGCAGAAGCATCGACTGCCTACCATGGCTTAAAATTATCTCAAGAGAAGGGGATCAAAAGACTTTGGTTGGAAGGGGACCCATTGAATGTGATTAATTGTTTGAAGAAAGTTAGCGCTCCCTCCTAGACTATTGAACATTTAATTTAGGATTCTTTAGCTATCTTGGGTACATTTGATGATGTTTATGTCTCTCATATCTATTGAGAGGCTAATAATCTTGCTGTCTGCATTGCCAATCTAGGGGTGACCGCACCTAGGCTTTGAGAATATAATGATGTACTCCCTATAGAAATTATATCCATCGTAAATGAAGAAAAAAGGTCACATGTTCCATGCGCTAGTTGGAGGGGTGTTTAGCATTAATTGCATATTTATTTTGATTAGACATTTGAGTTGGCCTATTCACCTAGTTCTCGGTGGCAGTGTTATGGAAAATCTCCAGAAGATTAGTTTCATGATGCCTATCAATACTAAAGATGTCAGAGTTACATGCTTTGTGGGTGTTTGGATTCTCCTTATGCTTTGTTGCTTCTTGTTTTCTTTAACAATTTTCTTTTTTTGGGGAAGAAGCTATGGTTTCCAGTGGACAGGTCACGATGGGTGGTGATAGATGTTGAATTGAACCAATAACCTATGAAGATACTATGGCGAATGGTTTAGTTTGGCAGATTCTAGAGAAGGGTGGTGTGATGCCTTATTTGTTGAAGCTTCATGGCTTCGATTCCCAAGTGTCGCAGGAGTTTGTAAGTAGCTAGAAAAATAGGGTTCTAAAAATTTGTGGGATGGAGGTCAACATAATTGATAAATTAATTGTGGAGGTGTCGGGCCTCTCCTCAAAAGGAAAAAAATTCTACAGGGAGAGGTCGGCCACTAAATTTGTTGTGGTGAATTTCCTGAAAGATAAAGAGAGGTTGAAGCTTAAGAAGGTGGGTGGCGGTGGGTATGACAAAAATTCCTTGAAACCTATTTGGAGGTATGTGGCTATGGTTGTGATGAGATATTTCACGTTGGATGGTAGGTTTTTAGTGATTTACAGGTACCATTTCATGTTTCTTATTCATTTTAGACATAACAGGGTTGTCTCTTTCCCCTATTATGTACCATTGTCTCTAGAAAATGGTATTCAAGACTACTGCAAGAATCTGAACAACCCCTTCTTGCATGAGGGGCTTATGATCTTGCTAGTTGAGCATATTAAGGCCAATTATGTAATTGAGACTCCTAAATTACATAAGGGGCATAAGGTTAAAGATAATCTCTTTGAGCTTGAAATAGGGGATAATTTGGAGAGTGATGAAGGGAAAGATACCGAGTTTGAATATTTTGAGGGCCCCCAGGATGATCCTGCTAAATATTCCAAAAAAAGGACAAGGGAAGAGGACTCCTCTTCTTGGTCGGAGGGGTCCTTCATTGATTTGGAAGGGGATGGGGGAGGTAAATGATCCTCTAAAAAGAAAAAATCCAGTGTGAAGAAGGCAAAGAAGAAGGTTGGATCTCCTCTATCAAGTTTTGTTAAATGTGCGGATTTGGAGGGGGATTGAGAAGGGATTGGCTCATCGAAGAAGAAAAAATCTACTGGGAAGAAGGCATACTCTCCTCCCTTGCTTGGGGTTAAAAGAAGAATTCAGTTAGCAGACGGTGCAATGAAGAAGGTGGGGTAGAATTATGTGGAAAAATGGGCCCCTACTGCGGGTAAAGGAAAGGGAAAGATTGGTAAGGATGCAGAGGAGTTAGTGGATGGTATGGAGTTCATGCCTGAGGAATTGACACAAAGGAAGGAAAAATATTTCACTCCTAATAAGGTGATCGACTTGGAGGCCGAGTCTTTAGATGCAAGTAAAGAGAAGATGGTCACCCCAGATGGTAAGTTTCATTTTGTTGTTTAGGCTCTCCAGTTGATGGATGGAAATGATGCTTATCATCTTGAAAGGGAGGGGATTGGTAATATTTTCTTGTTGTTGAAATGGATTTTTACTGAAGTTAATCTTCTTCATTAGAAGATTGATTTTGTGGCCCGAATTAATTTTTCTCTCACTAATAGTAATACTATAGAATATTCGGTGGCCAAAAAGGTTAAAGTGATGGATACTACCCTTGATAGATTTGTGGTTGGTGTGGAAAAGCTTAAGGGTGATCATGAAACCAGATTGGTAGCTCTTGAACAAAAGGTGTCAAAGATTCTTGCTGATATTGCTACCTTGATTTCTACTAGTCGTGTGTCTTTGTAGAACGGTGTGGAGGGACTAGCTATTATTAATGAAAATGCCATGCAATGGATTGGTAAGCAGCTGCTTGATGGGAAGGAGATGTTGGAATTGGAGGATGGAACCTTATTGGGTAATGCTGAGACTGGTAAAGATGATGGACCCTACATTTAGACTAGGAGCAAAACAAAGAAAGGGAGAATGGTGTTTGTCAAGGAGCTTAACGATGTGGTTAAGATGCATGAAAAGTAATTGCTAGTGATGTGGAGGTAGTGAGAATTCTTAAAAAATTGTAGTAGTTGTTGTGTTGTCTCTCTTTTTTATCTGTGTTTTTTTTGTGTTTGCTAATTGTTTGTTGATGGTTGGTCTTTTGCTTGGGGGCTGTGTGGTCTCAATATTTTTCTTTAATTAGTAGCTTGCCTTTTTTGTACATGATTTTAGGAACCCTTCAAAACCTGTTTTCCTAGTAAAAAATAATTCTTGGGTTTTAAAAATAATTCACTTTTCTCTCTTTCTTTCTTATATTTCAGAAGATAAAATAACCAATGGAACTCTTATTCACTATATAAGCAAACCCTACTTTTCAAAAATAAATATTTTTCTTTTCACACACAACGAATAAAGAGATAACATATGTTTAGTAAATTCTAATATTTTAAAACCTTATATTGCCAAATAAGTCACCTTTCCACCTTTTTACTAAGTTACAAATAATTCCTATATATAATGCCCAAGTTATTTTTGTAAGTATAAATAGAAATTGATGTATTTTGTTTCTCATAAATTCACTATTCTAAATCTATATGAGCCTTATATTTTTTAAGTGATTTCTAATCACTTTAAGTAAAATTAATTAATTTCCATACACATAACAAACTATTATTCATATTATAAAATCAATTAAAGAACACAGAATGAATATAATTTACTCGTTTAATCATAAAGGATTTTCATAGTCACATGTGATGAGGAAAGATAGCTTCACAAGTATATAACAATACATGTTCTTACAGATTGAGATGGGTAAACAAACTCAAACAAACCCATGTAAACATAGATGATATTTAACACTATTATTTAATCATATGTCTTGCACATTCAAGAACACATAAAGCATATCCAATATAAATATAGCTGAAGCACAACATAATAAATAACCACTATATATTTATAAACTCCTACAAGGAACATGCATATCCTATAGTTATATCATATAGATCATATCTAAATTATAACCCTCTAATTATAATATAATAAAAATAATACAAAAATACATGATTAAACTAAATTTATCATTAATCAAATAAATATTATTGAGCCATCAAAATTATTCAGCTAGAATCTCATACTAATAATAAAAATAGTGAATTTGAAATTATCATAATGGATCAATCACAAATAATAACATATGTCTCATATATAAATGTGTTGGTGTTCAATAACAATCATGCAGCATTATATATAAACTAATATAAAACTATGCTAAGATGCAACACTTATGGTCCTTAGAGCCCCTCTCCTAAAATTAGACTTACTCTTAGAAACCTATAAAAATGTGTGCTTAACGTACCCTTAGCTATGTAGCATCATCTTGTGTAGTTGTAGTCTCATAATTCCTATTCTAATGGACCCATACCTACTCTAGGTCTCAACCTTGAAGGCTCATCCTCTAATGCTATAAAATAGAAATAGGCTCTAAAGCTAGTTTCTCACCCACTTAGACCTATAAACCTTCCTAACTAAGCACATGCAATACATTTGGAATATAATACCTCAAAATTGATATTTGAAAAATATCATGAATATGTGATAGACTAGACTACAAGGCAAGCCAACAAGCAACAAACCAATCTTCTCAAGAATATAAAATAGTCCCACAAAGAAAGATGCAATATTAGAAAATTTTCCATACTAGATAGGGATATTATGTAATTACACTCTAAAAAACTCTATAATTGATAGAAAAGTGTCAATCAAATCTCTTTCCATCAACATACTTCTTTTGTTGATAATAGGAAACTAACAACTACTATAAGATTTGAATCACTTGTTACTCCATATCCTAAAGTATATTAGGAACAATAACAACTTAATCCTTGATCTCATTAAAACTTAAAGGAGTCCTACATTTTCAATTATATAGAGCATGGTATGGTTCCATACCTAGGGAACTATAGATTATATTCTCCAATAATTAATTCACTTGATCAATTTTTCCATTTGTCTCAAGGTGATAGGTTGAACCAAAGTTGGGTTGAGATCCAAACACGTGTTGTAATGACATCTAAAATAAAAAGTGATCATGACATTGTAATTAAATGATCTTATGAGGAACATTGTGCAAGGTAGCATTCTCAATTAAAAACATTCCACTAATACAACATTATGGGTTATCCTCATGGATGAAAAATGGGCAACTGTGGTTAGCTTGTCCAGTATCACCATCATGACATCATGATGAAAAGAAGATATGGACTAACTGATGATAAAATTTATGGATATTATGTCCCACTTCCATTGAGGAATGTTATGTAGGTATAAGACACTTACAATATGATAGTAATTTTCCTTCACTTTCTAACACTCAAAGCATATTATTTACATCAATATGTGTTTTATAAGGTACATAATGTGCCTTATAAAATACAAGAGTGTAAAGACCACCAAAAATTGGAATATATATGACCAAGAAGTCACAATAGTCCATCATATTCAAGAGAATAGCAAAAAAATATTTCCCACAAGGGCCCTATATGATTCTATCTCTCCATGAACTTACTAATACCAAGAATCCTCTAGAAGTTGCTCCAAAATGTATCTCCTCAAATATCTTCTTAGGAACAAAATTGAGACATCATGTTGCTTCTCACTCAAGATATTTATAATAATATCCTCCTTCCCTTTGATGTATGACACATCAAAGTTATACTAAATGTGAACACCTAAAAATGACTAACGTATTTTTTCTAAACCATCATCACTTCTCGTCATCATCTCTTATCAATCCATTCATCACTATTAATTAAATAATTTTAATTATTTAATTAATTAATCATTTTACTCCAACCACTTTAATTAAATAATTTTAATTATTTAATTTTCTTCCATCTATATTAATTAAATAATTTATTAATTATTTAATTAAATTATTAATTTCCTCCATTCACATTAATTAAATATTTTTTAATTATTTAATTAAATCATGCATTCCTCTCATCCAACAATTCTTTAATTTATTTAATTTATTTAATTTTACTTTTCTATCTTTAAATCTTCTAAAAATAAATAAAACCAAATTTTTATTTATTTCCTAAATATATCATTCTATTCATATTCTTCCATCTCTAAATTTAGTGAGTTGAGTGAAAAACAACCTCAGTTCACTCTCACTCACTTCCACTTCATCCATCCATACAACCAGTCATCTAATTCATGCAACCACTTAACTTCACATCTCAACCCTTTATCTTGACACATTCCACTTGCATGTTCATTCTAATATCTCAACCAATCTCATCCATAGATCTCTCCAACCATTCTACTTCATCGATTAGATATTAGTAAAATCTATAAAACACCCATCATTTAGCCATTCAATCTCTCCATGAATCTAGAAATATCTCCATGAATTTTGATGAATCTTGTATCCATTTTTCTAATAAGGTTATGCTAAGGTTAATGAGCAATCCGCATACATTTATCACATCATTATCACACACAATGGAGTAAGACTAGGCACATTGGTAGAGGTAAAATTGATATTATTTTATTTACTTTGTTTGTGCACACGCTTCATTGAAGTAGGTTATTTGATTATTAGATTAGGCATTACTGATTTATTTTGATTTCAAATTTTAGTAATTTTATGTCCTCCACAATACTCATAGATAAATTCATCCATTATTGTTGGCATGTATTCAAGTTTCTTAATTAAAAATGTATTAAATCTCATGGTGATTAATACACAACCTAAATTGATGAGCCAAAATAAAATGTCTCCATTTCACAAGCACATGTATGGAAATTGGTAACTCAAGACCATGGGTGTGGTATTTAAGCTCATGGTCTTTGATATTCTATGATTCATTGGAAAATATGTGTTCCTCCTACATAAGGATAACCCTCAAACCATTAGAAAAGAATAAGTGCATAAAACAATATTTTTTGCAAGATCACGAACTATGAGGATATATTTACTTGTGAGCCATTCCTTGAAAAATTGAAAGCATCTTTCACATTTCTTAAAAAAAAACATATTCTCTTCCCTTTGAAAATAAGTGATAGGATGCACCAATTTCAAAGTCTATGATGAATTTTAAATAATAACCCAAGTTAATTCCATGAAACTTGTAGACACTTAAAAATGTCCTAAATGATATCACACACTCGAATTTGATATACTAACACCGTGTCATTGTAATACCCCCATATTATCAATACTTTTTAATATTATTTGTTACTCTTATGTGTGAGCTTGATGCTAGTTTCTATTGGTGATTAGTTCACCGTCTTGGTGTGGGTGGATGCCTCCCATATTAGGGAATCTTATTTCCTTTTGTTTACCGGCTTCCAGGAGTAAGCCGATTTTATGAGGGGGAGGATGTAATACCCCTCCTCTTACTGGTAGGATTTAGTATTTTTCAATGCGTTTGTTTGCTACTTGTGACGATGATGATATTGTTTGAGTTGGATAGTTAGACATTTGATGATGTTGTATTCCATTAGTAGACATGATTATTTTATATGACATTGTGGTTGGTAATGTTAGTTGATTTTCAGAATTATGATATGATGCAGTGATTTAATTAGATATGTTATGAGATGATTGTTAGTTAGAAATGTTGATTTATTGGTTATATTATAATTGTTAGAATAGATGTGATGAAGGACAATATGGCATCACTCGTTCGCGAGTGCCCTGCTATGTTGCGATTCCTTCTCACAATACAGTACTTCGATTTAATGCATTGATGATTATATATATGTATGCACATGTACACAACTTCACTTGTATGCAGGTATTGCAGGTACAAGTCTCGATTCCATCTGCTTCGGCAGGACAGGGCGAGCACCAATAGCCCAACGGTTAAATGTTGAAACAAAGGTGACGATGAAGTCATCCCGTCCCATGATGTCAGATCGTCTCGTTTGTTTGGTATTGTTCATTTTTGTAATTGTCGTCATTTGTGGTTTGTGTTTTGTATTTTGTCGTCTTTTGATTAATATTGGTACTTTATATGTTGTGGTGTATTTGATGTTAATGATGGAAATAATTGTTTGTTTTAATGTTAGATTTAAATTCTTTTTAAATATTTAGATGATTTAATAATTTTTGAAAGTCATATATATTTCAATTAAATGATAATTAAATATTAAATGTGTTTTAACTATTTTAATCAATTATCTGGTGGAGGATAATTATTAGAATAATTTATTTAAATTAAATAAGTAATGTGATGTGCAATAAAGTGGTTAAAATAGAAATTAAAACAATAAAACAAAAAAAAAGAATGAAAAGAATTTGTGAGCCAATAAGAATACAGATCTGGGTAAAAAGCTGGCTTTTAAAGAATTGTTTTCTTTTATTTTTTGGGGATCTTTAGAGTTTTGTGAGAGATGTACAATATATTTTGATTTTTAATTAAGAATTGGGGAAGTTACACACACACAGAAGATATTAGTTACATAAGTTGCAGAAGACATGGGCTTGGGTATTCTGAAGATTTTAGAAAGGATATTGGATTCTTTATTTTATTTTTGGAAGAGAGTTCTTGAAAGGGTTTGGGAATCTGTTACTGGGTTGCTTTGGAGAGTTTTCTGAATAAAGAGTTGGATCCGAGTTCGAGAGCAAAATTCTGTAGAGGATTTGGAAGCACGAACAGGGAGCTCTTCGAAGGCATCAGAGTCAAACGGGCTTCATCAGATCTTCAAAGAAGCGCAGGACTCCAGGTTTCCGTCTCTATCTTTGATTCTCTGAATCTACAAAATAAACAAAAATTATGATTTGAATGAATTTGTGTTGCAAATAAAAAAAAATATATATCTATCTGTGTTTTAGATTTAAATGTTTTCTTGAAGATTAGAAAATAAATAACAAATAGGTTTTCCTTTGAAATAAAAAAATTCATATTGAGATTAGAAATCTTGTTGCAAACAAACTGCAAATAAACTCTTCAAATTCTGTTTTGAATAAACTCAATCACTCTGTTATCCCTGTGGAAAAGAACGATCTTTGTTTGTTTTAATGAAATCGAAATATTATTTTAGAAATCAATAATATGTATTTTAAATATAAGTGATTCTGTATTTTACACAGAACTCTGTGTTCTTTGTTCCTTGTAATTATATATATATATATTTTATTTATAAATATATCATATGTATTTTAAAAAAAAAAAAAAAAAACTAAATTGTTTTCGTGCCTTTCGAAAAGGGGCGACGACTGTGAAAATCCGTGCAAAGGATAGATCAAAAATTTTAAAATTTTATTTTATCTTCTTTTTTTTTTAAAACCTATAAAATTTTAATAAAAGAAAACAAACACACGCAGATTAAAATAAAATATTTAAAAATTTCGATCCGTCCTTTGCACGGATTTTCACAGTCGTCGTCCCTTTTCGAAAGGCATGAAAACAATTTAGTTTTTTTTTTTTTTTTTAAATACATATGATATATTTATAAATAAAATATATATATATATATAATTACAAGGAACAAAGAACACAGAGTTCTGTGTAAAATACAGAATCACTTATATTTAAAATACATATTATTGATTTCTAAAATAATATTTCGATTTCATTAAAACAAACAAAGATCGTTCTTTTCCACAGGGATAACAGAGTGATTGAGTTTATTCAAAACAGAATTTGAAGAGTTTATTTGCAGTTTGTTTGCAACAAGATTTATAATCTCAATATGAATTTTTTTATTTCAAAGGAAAACCTATTTGTTATTTATTTTCTAATCTTCAAGAAAACATTTAAATCTAAAACACAGATAGATATATTTTTTTTTTTATTTGCAACACAAATTCATTCAAATCATAATTTTTGTTTATTTTGCAGATTCAGAGAATCAAAGATAGAGACGGAAACCTGGAGTCCTGCGCTTCTTTGAAGATCTGATGAAGCCCGTTTGACTCTGATGCCTTCGAAGAGCTCCCTGTTCATGCTTCCAAATCCTCTACAGAATTTTGCTCTCGAACTCGGATCCAACTCTTTATTCAGAAAACTCTCCAAAGCAACCCAGTAACAGATTCCCAAACCCTTTCAAGAACTCTCTTCCAAAAATAAAATAAAGAATCCAATATCCTTTCTAAAATCTTCAAAATACCCAAGCCCATGTCTTCTGCAACTTCTGTAACTAATATCTTCTGTGTGTGTGTAACTTCCCCAATTCTTAATTAAAAATCAAAATATATTGTACATCTCTCACAAAACTCTAAAGATCCCCAAAAAATAAAAGAAAACAATTCTTTAAAAGCCAGCTTTTTACCCAGATCTGTATTCTTATTGGCTCACAAAATCTTTTCATTCTTTTTTTTTGTTTTATTATTTTAATTTCTATTTTAACCACTTTATTGCACATCACATTACTTATTTAATTTAAATAAATTATTCTAATAATTATCCTCCACCAGATAATTGATTAAAATAGTTAAAACACATTTAATATTTAATTATCATTTAATTGAAATATATATGACTTTCAAAAATTATTAAATCATCTAAATATTTAAAAAGAATTTAAATCTAACATTAAATCAAACAATTATTTCCATCATTAACATCAAATACACCACAACATATAAAGTACCAATATTAATCAAAAGACGACAAAATACAAAACACAAACCACAAATGACGACAATTACAAAAATGAACAATACCAAACAAACAAGACGATCTGACATCATGGGACGGGATGACTTCATCGTCACCTTTGTTTCAACATTTAACCGTTGGGCTATTGGTGCTCGCCCTGTCCTGCCGAAGCAGATGGAATCGAGACTTGTACCTGCAATACCTGCATATAAGTGAAGTTGTGTACATGTGCATACATATATATAATCATCAATGCATTAAATCGAAGTACTATATTGTGAGAAGGAATCGCAACATAGCAGGGCACTCGCGAACGAGTGATGCCATATTGTCCTTCATCACATCTATTCTAACAATTATAATATAACCAATAAATCAACATTTCTAACTAACAATCATCTCATAACATATCTAATTAAATCACTGCATCATATCATAATTCTAAAAATCAACTAACATTACCAACCACAATGTCATATAAAATAATCATGTCTACTAATGGAATACAACATCATCAAATGTCTAACTATCCAACTCAAACAATATCATCATCGTCACAAGTAGCAAACAAACGCATTGAAAAATACTAAATCCTACCAGTAAGAGGAGGGGTATTACAGTCATCGTAAAATCTATCCTCTTTTCGCTTAATTGATTAAATTAGCCTAGGTATTTAATTAATTGTATCATTTTCATCTATTAATCTGATTAATCTGATTATGTTAATTCTTCTATGTTTCATGCTTACCTTTCATCATGTTAAGTTGGATAAATCAAAAACATTTAATTTAACACCCTAAGTCATCTCATTTAAATTAAATAATCTTAATTATTTAATTAAATGTCACTTTGATCTCTTTTCATTAAATAAGTTAATTATTTAATGGATATCCTAAATTCCCCTAATTTGCATAATTGAAACTTTGGTTTAATTATCAAATTACTAATTAATTCTAATTCTCCCACTTGCAAGGGAATATTCCTTGAGAATATTCCTCCTTTGCATATTCCTCCAAAAGGGAATATTCTCATGGAATATTCCTTCCCCTTTGCACATTAAAATTTGGTTTTAATTAACTAAATACTAATTTTCCTCTAAAAAGGGAATTCTCATGGAATATTCTTTCCCTCTTCACTCATTTGAAAAAAGGAACATTCTTCCTTGTAACAAAATTTCAACAAACTTCTTGAGAAAGTTTTAAAAGTGTACTTCTTTGCATGATTGTGAGCCCTTGATTAAAAATCAACTTGCATTCTCAACCCTTGATGGGAATCCATGATCCATGCCTCCATTTTCCTTCCATCCTGACCATTGATTGATTCTTTCAATCTTGACCATTGGTTTCTTTTTTCCTATTCTATAAATACACCTTGCATCTATTAAATAGGGATCCACCTTTTTAGAGAAAACTTATGTTGTTGAAAATTACTCTCATCTTGCATCCATGTTTTATGTTTTAAAAGGAATTTTAGATTAATTTACATGCATTATTAACTTAGAGCATCCATTAATGGCTTCCATGATAACTTAGTTGCATCCATTTAGTATATTTTTAAACTAGGGCTTTAATCTTTCAAATCTTGCATACATTTAGAGTAGCTTTGCATACACTCACATCGATCATCTTAGCATATATCATGTTAAATTAGCTTTCATCATGTTTCACATATATCTCTCATTAGTTTCATTAGTTTTCTTCAATAAAACTGATTGAAACAAGCTCATTATCCAAGGGATTGTGAAAGGGTTGCCATTCCACATCAATACAACACCACTCCCCCAATAGGATAGGTTTCAATGTCTTAGAGTAGATGTTTATCAAGCTTTCATGTTTTAGAATGTTAGTTTTAATGGCTTCTTCATCTTTGTTTACATTGAATGATCTTATTGGGATTGATGCTTAGTGGCTTAAATATGCTTTGAATCCATATGGATCAAGTGTAGTTAACCTATACTATGTCATTGGTCACATTTTTGTGCTAGGAGGGCTCAAACTAATCAATCTAAAAAATTTCTCTTTAGTTTTCCATTTTCCTTGTGTTTGTAGATTCAACGATGCTATTGAAGATTCATCAACGCATTTGGGACGCATTGCTATACAATGGAACACTTTGGTTCAAATTCAACAATGTATAATTAATTTAGCGACACATAATTAAATTTCATCGCTGTACATTTAAATAGCGACGGTAAACTCATTTTTTATTGCAACATGAATTTTATTTTAGCAACATGTTTGATATGGTGACACTATTGATGTCACTGTTTATTGCAAAGTGACACAATTGATTTTTTAATATAGTGATGCACTTACGATACAACAACACATCTGATGGAAATTCAACAACACAATTGATTTGAACATCACTTTTTTATTGGTAAACTAAACTGAACTTGAATTTTGACAAGTGTTTTAATTTTTTGATTTCATCTTATTGCTAATATGTCACTAACTTCTCGTTTTTTATTTTTGAGGCTAATTGGTTTTGCAGGTTTGGGCAATAAAATTTGAAGTCAAGGATCATGTCGTCATTTATATTGTAACAAGTGATTCAACACTTATGGGGCAATTATAACCCACTTATGATGCTTTACTTCATGTTTTAGGACCAACTAGATTTCATTTTGGGTTTAAAATAAACATTCAAATTGGTTAAAACTGAACCCTCATATTCTCATTTTTCAATGTTGGTTTAAAATTGAACAAAACAATCTAAACACTTCATTTGGTGCTTAAAACGAACTCATTATTCTTGTGAAAATTAAAATGAACGTGTGTTTGATATGCTTACATGTGCTTGTTGTGTGTATCCTCTCCCCTTGCACTTCATGCGATCTCAGGTGAAGAGAAACACACAAGTATACTTTTCTTCTTGTAAGTGCCTATCCTCTCCCCTTGTGCCTTTTGGCAAAGCTTGGGTGAGGAAAAGCATTTTAAGCTTCACAAAATTGTGTTACCTTTAGAGGGCCTACCTCCCAACTTGTGAGAGTGAACGACCCAAGTGGTGCTTTCATTTTAGTCTGCTATATAAATAAATTGGTTGTGACTAAAGTCATTAACCAACTGGTGTTGTTTTCCTATACTGATGAATGTCTCCCCTAGTATCCTTGTGATATGTTAAAACCCTTAGATGTTTCTAAGGGTTGGGAGGCCTCTTAATTGAGTAAATTGCCACATGTATAGCACCATTTTATCTCAAATATGGTCATTAAAATCCTTGTTTGTAGTGGCTAACCAAGTCCAATTTTGGAAAATATTTTAAGGTAGTGCATTGGAATAACACCGTTCCAAGAATTTACTTAACATGTTTGATTTTTGGTTGAGGCAATAAAACAAATAGGGAAGGGATTATTTTGCTCAGCGTGTCAAGATGGTACATTTCCTTGACATAGATCCTATTTATCCATTCCATCTTGACAAATTAATCATCTCTTAGGGGATGATGGTAAGCATACTAAGAAATAAATGCCCGCTCGAGCTAGGATTGTAAATTCTTGTGAGTTAGTTAAACACTTGCTTGGTTCCAAAAAAATTGCAAACAAACATCAACAATCTTTCTCTAGATTTCAAACCCTTTGGTTTAAGCATGGATACCCTTTGAAAAGCCTTCATATTGATGCTTTTCCTAAGGATTTTTATCCTTAGAGACTTCTAAATTATATCTTGACTTATATCTCAATCCATACTCCCCAAAGTTAACATAGGTAACTATGCCCCTAACTTCATTATTTTCACATAATGGACCTTGTGAAATGAATGATGTTTTTGACATAGAAATTTAGTTTGAAAATTAAGCAAGAAAAGTGTTTGTGGTAAAAATAAACTCATTTAAGCAAGATAAATTGACAAATTGAACCCCACACATGACCATTTGGTGTGTGATCACTTCGGCTGAACAACCAAACCTCACGCTCACTATCATACAACCAAACTTTGAACTAATTGAAGGAGAACAAACATATGTAATCAGTAGTTTGAGGAGCTTCAATTTTGAAACAAAGGAAACACCAAGCCAATGGAGAAACACAACAAACATCTTAGATGAACAAGAGGAAAATGTTGATATTGCGGTTGGAAGGCCCGTATTACCACCTCCTACGTGGCAATAAATATCCTCTTTTTTTTCATGATCTTGTGATTATCTTAAATGATCTCCCAAAAAATCAAAATCCCTAAGAGAAGGTTCACACTCTACCATTTCAAACTTAGACATCATAGTGCTAACTATATATGGAGATGTATCTTAAGGAATCGCCACAACCGAGACATATTAATAAGGAAATATTTTCTATGCTCTTTCATAGATGAACTAGATCTACACATTTCACAAGTGCTTCTCATCTAAATCATTGAGTTCTTAGGGTTTGATCACTTTAGAGGTATAGCATGTTTTATAATACCTTGGTCTTGCAAAACAAAGGTTCCCTCTAGGTTAATATTTTGGGTCAAACATTTCATCCACCCCTTGTCATCTTTCACATTTCCATTTCACCAACCTTTGTAAAGTTTTGAACACACCAACACTTTTGGACTTAGACATCATTAAATCAATCTAAACCCTAACTTAGCTACTTTTATGTGTAATGAATCCTTTTCCATGCATTTCATTAAGCTAGCTATCATTTTTGGACTAGTTTATCTTGGAGGTCACAAGTCTACCTTAAAGATTCACAAGTTCATTAAACATCTTTTATCCAAACATAAAACATAAAACCTATAATAAAAAGTGTTGTCCCAATTTTTTTTGTAAAGATCATTCCCCATATCATTCATCTTTTCATCTCCCGCTCACATCATTGCTCCAAAACAACTTAGAGGGGCCCTCTTACCTAAATTTGAGTCAACTAGAGATTTTAAATATTACAAATCCCAACACAACTCTCCCATAGGTGACCCACAATTTATGGTAACAACAAGATCACAACATAAGAAAATCATGGAGAAAACCAAAGTCACATCTACCACAAGTGATACCAACCCTCAAGAATTCGATCCAAGAAGTCATTCTACCCCCTCACAACAACACCAAAATCAAGAAGGGCCATATGAGGTAGAAGACAGTACGAATAATCCATTTGATCTTACCAAAGAAAAAATCATTGAGTATAAGCAAGAACGTCAAGCCTCAGAGAAAGTGACTTCAATTCTCCCATCTTTTTTCACACAAAGCTTGACACAACGGTTAACCCAATCAATGATTTCATCAACTCCATCACTAAGGCCAAATCAAACACTAACTCCTAGTCTTACAACTAGTCATGCTAAGTAATTTGGCCACACTAGTCCTTTGGAAAAGAAACACACTTGTGGGTAATTTAAACACTAATCCACCCAAAAACACCACTTGGACACCTACCTTTGGTGCTCCTCTCATTCTTGAACATCCCCTACATCTACATAAACCACTTACAATTCATGAATCCACAACAACCTTGACATACTGAGGGAAACCATCTTCATCCATCCCTACAAGTACCACAAGTGTGCCCAACATCATGCAAGGTAGTATAGGCCAAGAGTATCAAATCGACCAAATAGGGTATGTCAACACCCTCACATAAAATCAACCCTTAACACAAATAGGGAAATCTTTATCCAACCACCCCATTGGTTCCATAAAACATTTCCATCCCATCCATCATCAACCCAAATTAAAACAACACCTTGGTTATGAATCCCATCAACCAAGGTAATACCTTGGTCACACCTCAAATACAACAAGGGAACCCCCTACCCATTGGTCAAGGGAACCCTTTCAATCAATTACAAGGTTTGAATATTTCATTTCCATTGTAATACCAAATGGCACCATCATCATCTTTCCCATTGGTCCCCCACGTCATGCAAAATCAAATAGGACCTCAAACTTACTTTCCTCCATCCCAATCCACCATCTTGCAAGGAATGTTAAACCAAGAGAACCCCAAAACTCTTATCAACAAGTCGCAACCCACTCAAAACATCAACACCCATAACCCATTGCAGATGTCCCAACAACCAACTGATCCTAGATTACAAGCACATGCCTTATCTTTACAACAAGCATAATAGGCTTATCAACAAGCCATCCAACAACAACAACAACATCAAGCAACCTTAGCCACACAAAAACAAGCAACCTTACATGCAGAACAACAACAACAACAAGCAACCTTAGCAACACAACAACAACAACAACAATAGCAAGCAACCTTAGCAACACATCAACAACAACAAGCCCAACAAGTAGCCTTAGTAGCACAACAACAACAACAAGCCCATCAAGCAACCTTAGCAGCACAACAACAAGCCCTCATGGCCCAACAACAACACCAAGCAACCTTAGCAACCCAACAACAACAACAAGCGTAACAAGCAACCCTAGTGGCCCAACAACAATAGCAAGCCCAACAAAAATCCTTTTAAGCAAAATAGTGTACCCAACAACAACAAGTGCTCCCACAAAAACAATAACAACAAGATTTATACTATAATCCTCAACAAAACATTGTCAATACAAACATGTTAGGAACATATACGCCTCCACCACCATCACCTTCACAATATCCTACACCACCATACACACCATACAACACCCCATCATATCAAAATACCATTTATAATTCATCCGCATTTCCACAATATGTTCCTCCACCAAATTCGCAAGATGATGTAGCATCACAACTTAAGGCATTAACACAAGAAATGTAGGATATTTGAATGGGAAAAGTGAAGAAGCCCAATACACAACAAAACCTATTTTTATATCCATTTAATTGAAACATCACAATGGTAAATACAAAGGGAGGGGAAATCCTATGGACCATTGCAAAGAGTTTAGCACAATGTGTATGGAGGTGGCCTACAACGATTCCTATTTAATGCGCCTCTTTCCACGAAGCTTGATGAGCCCAACCATTGATTGGTTTTCTCAATTGCCTCCAGGTATCAAAACATTCCAAGAAACCACCAATAAATTCATAGACCACTTCTCCTTTAATCTTGGTGTGGACGTAAGCCTAGAAGAGTTGTATACTCTCAAATAAAAAAAAGGAGAATCCTTTGAAAATTTCTTGCAATGATGGAGACAAAGAGCTAGCAAAAGCAAGTGGCTCATTCTCAGTGAGCAAAAAGTGGGGATCATCATAGTGAATGTTGATCCAAATCTGTCCTTCCACTTGAAGATGCAGTGCATTACCACTTATGATGAGCTTGTCCCTAGAGCCCTCAACATCAAGCACACTCTAATCTCACAGGGAAATACCCAAGCATACAAAGACAACCGCCCATCAACCAGTTCAAGCGACAAGCCTTGAGTCTGGGCTAAAAATAAGAATGCAATGAATTATGGCACGGTATATGCTAAAGTAGTCCTAAGTGCTCCTAGGCCAAACACCAATAACATGACTAACACTCAACCAACTGTACAACAAATCACATCACCACAAAACAATCAAATCAACACTGAAACACAACAAAGAGGAACACCCAACATGAACAACTATCCAAAACACAAATACACACAGTTGTTGGAACCTATTGAAACTATCATGAAGAAATTGGTAGAGTCAAACTTAATAATGCTTCCCAATTTTGAAAACTACCAGAAACCACAAGATAAACTGACGTGGTACTATGAAAAAGATCTTTGTGACTTTCACAAAATTAAGGGACACAAAACATAGAATTTTATGAGGCTCAAAAATGTTATCCAAGATCTTATTGAGAATGGAGACATATCTGTTGAAGTACCAACCAGTAACCAAGATCTTAAGAACCCCATGCCAGATCACATCAAAGGGAATGCCAATGGAAAAGGGAAGACCTACAACAACATGCAACATGTTTGTTCCATTGTAGTTGCTTCCTATGACAATATCATCAAAATAATCACCATCAAAGGGCCTAGTGTGGAGTGTGGAGTCACCATGCGACTTGGAAAGGTCACTATCCAAGGAGTTCCATCTCAACCTAGGGCACAACCTACTTTTCCAACATCCAAACCTTAGAAAATACAATCTCCTAGATTAGCTTAAGAAGACCCCCGCACAAATCTTGATCTTGGAACTATTGAGACTATCCTCACACATAGGGAAATCTTAGAGAAAGCTTTATCCGCATCATTCATCCCTGAGGATATGGATACATAAAAATTTCAAGCTATGGTAGGATATATCACTATCCCTCATCTTCTCACCTTCTTGAAACACAACCTACCATCCCAACCATCTCATAATCGTGCTTTACATCTTGAGGTCATTGTTCATAAGAAAAAGGTTAAAAGAGTCTTAGTATATGGAGGTGTTGGTCTAAAAATTTGCACACTTCAGTTGATCAAGAACTTGGGTTATTCAGAGGATGCTATTGAGAAAGTAAAGAGTACAACTATCAGGGCATATGACGATCAAGAATGGGTATTGCAAGGCATCATCACTCTACCCATCCAAGTGGGATCCGTCATCACAAAAACTACATTCCAAGTGTTAAACCTTGATCTCCCCTACAACATCTTGCTTGGCCGACCATGGATTCATCCCCTAAAAGTTGTAGCTTCAACCTATCATCAATGTGTAAAGTTTCCTTTTGAGGACAGAGAAGTCACCATCCATGGAGATCTTGAGGCTTTTTACTATTACAAGAACCTTGAGGAATTTTTTTTTAAAATACCCCAAATCCCTAAAAATGATGAAGGGCCTACACCATCCTCCTCATTTGTTGATCCATCATCCCTTGCATCTACCTCAAAAACAAAAACACCCATTGTACAAAACATTCTCGACATCAAAGTAGTGATCTAGGATGATGGTTGTGGAGATTATAAACTAACAAAGGACAATTTTGTGCTGGGAGAGCTACCTCTTTCTCCCAAATATCATGGGAAACCTACACCTATCAACAAAGTGGTTGAAACATTAAATATGGCATCTACCACCTTCACCAAGTGGGGGGATTTAAAAAAAGATGTCAATGATGAGGATGTCTCTAAACTGTTCTATCAAGATGACTGACTCATCTTCGTTCTTCCCATAGAAGATGACACAAAAGGTTTGCAACTAATGAAGGGATGGGGGTACATCAAGAATGAGAAACTAGGTCAAAATGACAACGATTTTCTCAAACCCATCATTCCTAAAAAATGTCCAAAGAATCTTGGCTTAGGATGTACTAATACCAAGGTTACCCTTATTGGAAAAGGTACTTCTGCTAAATGGGTTGAGGCTTCCTCTTGGTTACCAACATCGCGTGATACTACCCTAGATGACTTCCCCCTCAATGTTGCTGGCCTATTTGAGAATAAATCTCTTTTCATGATATTCACAACATCTTTCACCTCAAATGACCAAACCACCAAAATAAGCCTAGTATACCCACAACTCATTGATTGGGACCAACGAGGACCAACAATTCTAGATTTATTTGAAAAGGATGAAGCGATCTCAAAATTCATGGGAATCCATGACAACTTACCATGGGCATATCACAAAGATGGTTTTGACATAGAGCTAGACACATAGGCATACTATGGGGAGACAATTGAATCCTTCAGTCACAAAATTGATGACATGCAAACAACATGTCAATCTTTGAGTGAAAACCACACTATGGAACTTTTTGATCCTAAAATAGTAAAAATAAAGTACACATTCATGGGTGAAAACCTCTATGAGGCACCCAAGGATGAGGGATTCAATCTCCCCCTTAGTGTAATGCATCCATAAAATTCAGCAGTGCTAGCAGACAAGGCCACCCTAGTGAATGTTGGAATAGAAGCACCCAATATCACTTTCTATGTCGAACCCTTGTTGGATGGAGAACAAAAAAACCTAGCAACATTCCTGAAAGAGAGAAGAGAAAACTTCACATGGTCATACACAGATGTGCCAGGGCTCAATCCAGAAGTGGTTTTGCATCATTTAACATTCTATCTTGAACCCAAACCACTAAAGCAAAAATTAAGAAAGATGCATCCTCAGATAGCACTCTTGGTAAAACTTGAGTTAAAAAAGCTTCTTGATGTTGGATTTATTCGATCGATTGATTATCTTGAGTGGGTTTCAAACTTGGTACTAGTCTCTAAACCCATTGGGGGCATCAAAATATGCACAAATTTTAGAGAATTAAACAATGCATGTCCAAAGGATGATTTCCCTCTTCCTAACATCGACATCATCATGGATTTAACAGCTGGACATGAAATTCTATCACTCATGGACAGTTTTCAGGTTATAATCAAATCATGATCACCTAGGAGGATCGACAAAAAATTGCATTCACTTGTCCATAGAGAACATATTCTTGGAACATGATGCCATTTGGGATAAAGAATGTAGGAGCGACCTATCAAAGAGCAATGACCCTCATCTTTCATGACATGATCCAAAAAATATTTGAAGACTATGTGGAT
>VDFB02000003.1:38320024-38350486 GCA_007258455.2 Sequoia sempervirens
AATTTATTAGTATCTAGTGATGGTGAAAGTTTTGTATGATGGAAAAGGATGCACTAAGTTAATCAAAGTAAAACATGTGTCAATTGCTAAGATAGAAAGATCTATTAGATTAATTGGTATAGTCAATGTAGAAAGAAATAGAGAATAATTAACCAAAGTAAATACATAAGGATTGTCAGGGAAATTTTATAAAAAATGAACAGTTTGGAGTTTGGGATAATACTATGAGTGGAATGAATCAAACTAGTGAGTGAAAGAGAAAAATGTTAGTGCAAGTGAAAACATGGTGAGATTCTAATTAAGTGGGGGAAATGCCAACTCAAACACACCATTAGAAGGAAATCCAACTAGAATAAGTTGAATATTTATATGGCTCAAAAAATTCAAGGAATGTTATAACTCTTAGAAGAGGTAAAATCCTAAACACTTATAAATTGAGAAGTTAATATGCCACCAAAATTGACTAATGAAATCTGAGAGTGGAGAGTTTAAAAACTAGTATAAATGTTAAAAGAAGATATTGGATAAAGGATACTAAAATTTTGAATGTATACGTGTAGAAATCATGGAAAATAAGCTTATGGTACTTTAAGAAATGATCTCTTGGAAATTTTATAGAATCCTTATCTAATCCATTACCAAGTACATACTATGCTAGGTGATTTTCTTTTGTGTTGGAAATCAAATTTTAGATTAGATGAGATTTTTTTCCTTAAAGATATATTTTTAAATTAAAAGACTAAATTTTCTATTAGTATATGGAATTTAAAGTGATTCAATGTCTAAATTTTCTATCAATATATGAATTTTAAACAAAGATGTTGAATTTCTAATAATGTCTATTAATTGCTATGTACTTCAATGATGTCACTTGTTAAATGGATACACACTATGAGGAACTAGCAGGTGGAACAATATGGTTGATGCTTGGGTTTTCCCCTCGAGAAAATTAATCATGCCCTAGAGAATCAACTAGTGATACATGCATCTATGTATTATCAATTACAAGTAATTATGGTCATTTTATTGATGAATGAATATTCTTTAAATTTATGATTATAATGGTGATTATGTTTGAATTGCCTAAATTAACTCTAAATCATTGTCACCCTTACATGATTATAGATAATAGGGTAGATATTGCTTAAGGTCATGCATGTTTCATCAAAGTTGTGTAGTAAGAAGTAATGGGATCTCTTGGTGAACAATGGATGATCTTTAGATTATTGTCAATTAAAAGGAGGAGAATTCAAGTAGTAGATATATGTTAACTATATTTAAATTTAATCTATGTATCTATAAAAATATAATTATGTGATCAATGAATGTATGATCCAATTAATAATTATTTCCTAAGAAAAATAATTTATTACTGTCTTTGATTGAATTTGTGTTTAAATCCAGAATGAATTCTAAATAATTTTAGATGATATTTTGTATTCAGTCCTTGACAATTCTAGCTAAATTAATTAATGTGAATTTTGATGAAAACTAGAGTAATGTGTAACATTTGTAGTCTAAAATTTGTGGACTAAAATAGTTAAGTGTTAGATGAATTCCTCGTGGAATAAAATTTACCAACACAACAATTTTGTATTCTATATTAGAATAAATTATATTAGCAAAGCCAATTTCATAAATGTTAGAGGTTTCACAATATCCAAATTATATAAACAAAATGTGTAAAATCCTATTAAAAAAATATAGTTAATTAACCCCCACATAAATTCTTTGAGAGTTCCAAAACTAATTCATAATGAGCATAGAGAATTTAGCACAAATAATCTAAATGTCATCACATGTATGCACCGGAGTAATGCAATCCTTCTAAGTTTAGAACCGGAAAGCTAAGTTAGTGGGATTCTAAGTAATTTTACATCTAGATAAGCAGCTTGTCTCTAAAGAAGAATAACTTATTTTTCTTTGAGAATTTTGAGAAACCCAAAAAGTTTGAGAAGTACGAGAATTTTGAGTCTGAACTAACGAGATCTCTCCACATGTCTCCCTCACATGGGGAAGACTCCAAAACTTTGGAGTTCTCAAGACCTGTTTCTCTTAATTACCCTAAAGTTTGTCAAGATTATCTCTAAAATCCTAGAAGAACTAAATATTTTTTAATTGAGTTATTCATCTTTCAAATATAGAATCCATGACTCAAAAATTAAGATAATTCTATAAATTTAGGTGCAAGATCCCGAATTGAGATTAATTTGAAAGACACAACATGTCTAGTAGGCATAGGTAATCTTAGTATGATCTTTAGAAGGGTGTTAATATTGAAGCAACATGAAGGTGGATTTTTTTTTTTTAAATATCTTAGAGATGTCTTTGGTTCATAGCATTGTAATTATGTTGCCGAGTCAGTTTAGGCAAGTCAAAACTAATCCTTTGGGCTGCGCGAAATTTCATAGTGGTCCCACACCATGCACAATTGGGTGAGTCGAGGTTTGGACTTGCGTTAGTTGTCTATGTCTTTCAATGACTCAACCAACCAGTCTACACCTCGAGGGCAACATGAAGGCAGAATGGTATAATAGTAAATTTAATTTTAAGATAATAATATTTTAGCTTTTAATTATTAAATAAAATATATTTTTTATTTAATATCTGGTAGTCTATTTGAGTGTTTTATTGTGGTATCGAAATATGGTTTAATGATTGAAGACTTAATGTGTCTCCAAGTTGAAAATTTGTGAATGAGATAAGGTAAATTCAAAGTAAGGATAATTTGATGATAACTCTATTGGTACAAAAATAAAAAGCTATAAAATCTAAAATTTGGAGGACAAGTAGACTTTAGAAGGAAAAGAAAATTAAGACGTTGAAAGGAAGAGACAAACATTTAATAATTGAGTTACAAGGTCCTAGAATGGAGGAGAAAGAGTAAATGAAGTCAAAGAAAGATGATCATGGTAGAATGGGGGATGAACCAACAAGATCAAAGGAAGAAGAAATACTTCACTTTGCAAGAAATAGGAGGCTAATTGCCACCAAGGAAAGATTAAGGGAAAGGAGAAGAAAAGTATAGAGAAGGTTGGGAAGAGACATTAGTCCCTAACAAACTAAGATAGATTTTAGGAAAATTGAGAGAAGCTTGAATGTTTCACCTATGAGACCAAAAAGATAACACTATTGAAGTTTTAGGTTGAAGCTTTGGAATTGAAGTTGAATCTTGGTTAGTTGGAATAAAAAATGTTTTGATCTTTAAAAAAGAACCAATAATGAGAAGGCTTGAATTGTTGCATATCCTCTCACTAATGAAGCAACATTATGGTGGTGGAGACACTATGAGAGAATCTTGGCCACCAACAATGACACAAATTTCTAAGATAAATTCCTTAAGTACCATCCATTAGATTCATATTTTACTAATCAAATGAATGGGTTCTACTCTCTAAAGAAACAAGGCATGATAGTGGTATAATATAATTCTAAAATTATGAATCTATGGAAATATGTTGGTTATATTCAAGAAGAAAGGATAAAGGTGAATCAACACATTGGAGGATTTTCTCTCCTTGGAGAGGCATACTTTATTTCTCTCATTAAAGAGGCATACAATTGCATTTAGGGGACTAAAGTTAAATGTTAGGTTGGAGATAATATTTATCATTCACAATGGGATGATTAAGCAAACAATGAAGAAGGTTATCAACTCTGACTACTTGGAGATCAAAATATGTAGCAAGGTAAATTTAAAGTTTCATCCATGTCTATATCCAACCTCCTAACTTTTGTGAATGAGAATCTTGTTCTGAGGGCTCTAGACATGAGATTTGTTAGTGAAGATTTTTTAGGACGCTTGGATATGACCCTAGAATATGCATTATCACACCTTGTTCATGCATTACCTTTATAAGAGCTTAATCTAATTGATTGGCTTTGATATATTCCTTTCTAGAGTTGGACATGTTTCTTTTAGTTATGACTCACTAGGTGGAGTGGCTTCATTCCTTGTTGTTGAAGCCCAAGTAGAAAAATAAGTGTTTGTCTTCAACTTCCTTACACTATAGTTTCCTTTTAGAATCCCCTGCCCTACCTTACTAGGATAGAAAAGAGTTGAGAGGGCTCACCATAATGTCAAGTTTCTCTTATGGACTAATGGTGTTGATGCAATTAAGATCAAGGATGTCAAGTAGTGGTGAAGGCTCTTCCACTAGGAAGATATGATTTGAGTGTTTAAATACGCCCTTTTTCATGGTTATAGTGACTCTAACCTAATTTTATTTACAAAAGGATTCTCTTTTTTCAAATAGGTGTCCAATAAATAAATAAATAAAAAGACATTCCAACACTAATAAAATAGGAGTAATAAGAATCTATGAAATATAAAAATATTATAAAATCTTTAAGTTAATACATAGGGTGAGCATATCCATCACTCTACATATAATAAAAAATTACACAGGTTAATTTCTTTCCTAAAAGACAATTAATTGCTTTTTATAAGTAAATGACATTTTTGGGACAAAATCGGATTTTTCAAGGCTTTGTTTATAAGTAAGTTATGTGCTTTGGATCTCATGGATCTCTGAGTTGGAAAATATACTTAGATTTGTCTAGTTTTATTGGAAAATTTAAGAAGGTTCTATTTTTTAAAAGTATAAGTGCAAAGGATTATATCTAAACTCAAATAAATAGAGGATAAAAGAAATACATGAAAATAAAATATATATATATATATAAAATGTGTCATACATTTTTATTATTATTATATTATTTAAAAAAAAAATAGTTATTAATCAGTTTTAATAATAATGAGTATATTAAAATATTAAAATTATTTTTATTATTAATTATAACGTAAACATTATTATTGTGTCAATTTTTAAAATAAAAACATTTTAAAAGGATATCCAATAAAATCATAATAATATTTCATTAAATTCATTTTCTGCAAACCATACTTGAAATAAAGAGCTTGCAATATTAAAATTTAAGAATCATAAAATTTGTTACAGAAATCATTTTCCGTAATAATAAATAAGTACAAGTGAGTTGAAGATTATGTCCTTCCCTTTCCTTTAAAGGACAACTGATTAATAGTAATATTAAAATGGAAATTGCTTTTAATATGGAAAAAATTGTGCTTGCACATGAATGGCATCAAGTCTTTGAAGATGAAATGATGATGTGGAATAATTAACTTCTTTAACTTTTAAACAATAATTTGGAGTTGTGTGATGTGAAGGACAATCAAGAAAATATCTGATCTTCTATAAATTATGATCTTCTATAGCTTTAATTTGTATTGGATTGTACTTCTCCTTTTAATTATTACATTAGTGTACCTTCTTATATATTATAATTTATAGGCTTAATTACTTTTTCTGCAAGAGTTTTCATAGTACCTATTTCATGGTGCGTTAAGACTTATATGTTTTAAGAGTTTATTTTGGTGGGAATCTAGGAAGTTTTTTTATTTTATTTTAAGAATTGGTTTATTATTTGTAAAAATTATATATATATGAGTTATTTTTACGTGATTTGTGATTGATTTAGGTTAATTTTGATGAGTGCAAAAATTATTGTAGAATCTTAAAGTCTCATTTTTTTAATTTTGTTTCTTTTTATTAATTATGATGGCGTGATCTATTATATATTTGTGGGACATGTAATTTTACTATGGTATTTAAAGACATTCATTGTGCACTTCATTTCATAACATAAGAAGAATTAATCATAAAGTGGGTTGTTAGAGTATACTTCGATTTTAAGGAGATTCAAAAGAAGTCACATATGCATCATCATTAAATATGACACTTGCATATCTATGTATATTGTATTTCATTTTTCTTGTTATTAATTTTATCCACCAACGAGTTTGACCCGTGAGATGACCTATCATACATTATGATGAGGTGACCTATCATACATTTGCGGGACATGTTACTTTACTATGGTATTTAATGACATTCATTGTGCACTTCATTTCATAAGAAGAATTAATCGTAAGATGGCTTGTTAGAGCATACTTCAATTCTAAGGAGAATTAGAAGTCAAATATATATCATCATTATATATGACACCTACATATCTATGTATATTGCATTTCATTTTTCTTGTTATTAATGTTATCTGCCAATGGGTTTGACCCATGAGAACATGTTCACCTATGTGATCAACAAGCTTGTAAACAATGTCCTTATACAACACCTTGACATACCTAAATAATAAGAAAAACAAAGACACATACATTTTTAGGTATACATTCTATTAGTTCATTCTCATATGTCTTAGATCAATCTTGCATGACATATCAGGTTCCCAACAATCAAAAATAAATCAACAAGGCTTGGATCAACATACACTATTTTCTATTATAGTTTACATGTTGAGACATTCAACATGTGATTAATGCAATTGATTTCCTAATAATGATAAATTAATTTTAGAGTAACATCAACAATATTTATTCATCAGTAATACTATAATAAAACATGCATATCTTTTTATTTAATTTATCACATTTATTTTAATTCAATTATCTATCTCAACTCTATTATGTCAATTAATTTATATTTAATTATTTATATAAAGTCAATAATGTAGAAGTGCTTTATACCATTACAATATATATGCATATATGGTTTACTTAATTTTTAATAGAAGTGGACTTAGACATTAATTTAAGAATTAATCATCATTTGAGCTTGAGTTTGTGAAAGATATATGCATGTTGTAATCTATTATTTTTTTGTTTAATTTTCATTGTAAGAAGATTTAAGCATTTATCTAAAAATTATTATTTAAAAAAAAATGTTGAATCTTTTAAAATATCAAATAAAAAATATTTATTATTATAATGGAAAATTAAAAAGAAATAGTGTTGTCTAGGCTAATGTAATAGAATGCATACACATAAATAATAGATTAATTGATATCAAATAAGAAATAGTAGTGAGTTAATGTGTATTCTAAAGTAAAATGTTACAAAATAAATTGTATTGGATAAGGGAACTTAGATTTGTGGTTGAAGAATGGTTGTCTTTGATGAAGATTCTAAACCTTGACTACTTCTACCCACATATGTGAACTTTATATATCAATGAAATGTCTCAAAATCCATGTTGAATCTATGTTCTATTTGGGACCAAGTTTATAGGTCTAGGTCAAGTTTTTTTTATCATGGATTCTTCCTTTACATCTAGATTCAACCCTACATAATATAAATTATGCTTGTACTATGCTTGAGTGATCTTTATTAGATTTGTTCTTTTATGATATTTAAGGGATAGTGATATTCAAAAATACCTTGGAAGGGCTATTGTTGTGTTTCTAAGGGATACATTATCTTAGGTCAATCCATAGAAATGTGTGTACAAGATAAAAACCTACATTGACACTCACCTTTTAAGCATAACTTAGGTGGGTGAAAATATGGGTCCCAACAAATGAAGCCTGATGAGGTACCAATGTACATATAATTCCCCCACAAAGAAAAAAAATCCCCCTTAAGAAAATATATAAAATCCTATCAAATAGATATGGAAAAGACCCCTCTCATAGTAGAGAGAGAAGGAATGATTAATAAAACCACAAAAAGATCAAGAATCTTGCACCCACAATAAAGATTATACATGATGGCACTTACATTTTCTGAAGGGTTTACTAAAAATATTGACAACTTTCTTAGAATTCAAGTAGTATTTAAGATCAATAACTTGTCCATAGATAAGCCCCCAAATGTAGTGCATGTAAAACCCCATGTGCTCAATTCACTGGTGATGGAATGAGTTTCATAAAATTTGAATGGCACTATGGCTTTCATAAAAGATGATTGAATTCCATATGAACTAGATATCAAAATCAATGAGCATATATTGAATCCAAATAACCTTAATGACAATATTCATAACCCCTGAAACTTAGTCTTGATATAAGATAGATAAATAGTAGACTAGTTCTTGCTTGAACAAAAAATAGGACCATAACCAAGAGAGAAGTTGTAACCTAAATTGGACTTGCAATCCTTAAAATTGCCTACCCAACCTCAATCAATATAGCCCACCAAATCAATATCAATTTTTGTTGTATAGTGAATACCAAAATTGTAAGCACCCTAAATGTAATGCAAATACAACTTGGTTTCCTTCTAGTGCAACTCATGGGTCTCCTTCATAAATTGAAAAGAGACTAATATAATCAGGTCAAAATTTTCCTCAATTCCTCTCTATTTGTAGACACCTAAAATATTCCCTAGTCATCTTCACCTAGTCCTAATTGGTCAATTCCATCATGTCTAGGCCTAATCATCTTCACCTAGTCCTAATCGACCAATTCCATCACCTAGTCTAATCCATCACCGAAAGTTCATAACTAAATAATCATATCATTTAATTAATCACCTTTTTCCACCTACTCACAATAAATAAATAAATACATATTCCACCTATTTTCCATCCCACATGTGGCTAAAATAATTTATTATTATTATTATTTAATTGGGCCTATATTACCTCAATGCATTCCAAGAATAAAGGTAACCTAAGAACACTTGTCCTTATGGTCCCCTTATTCTCTCAACACAACCCAAAGTTATAGCCTTCTTAGGTGCACATGTCCCTTATTTCACTCATGCTCACAACTACTTACTAAATTTCATAAGTTCATCCTAGTCATTCACAATATAACCACCTTCATCTCCATCCCCCATCTTCTCCTCGATCTGATGGAATTCCTCTCAACCATTCTCCACACTTGATCTCATAATCAAATCTTGACAATTCATTCTCCCTTCCAAAAGCCTATAAATTCAGGCACTCTATCCTTCATTCATAATCAATTATCACTTATGCTAGGTATATGTTGTCAAATTGTTAGTCTCCAAGCAAGGAGCATCCACTTCCCAAATTCATTGGACAAAATCAAATCATAATGAAGGTTATGATAAAATTTGAAGTTAATTTTAATGCTATTGTCTAGTTTTGACCTCTTTTGTGAGATCTATCTAGAGGTTTTGCTTGTTTTGAAATAGGAACTTGCATGTTTGTTTGTTTCTATTTGAGTTTCAAATATTAGCATTACACTATCATTAGAGTTATTTCTTAAAATTTATGGAATAGGTGTAAATCCATATAAACTAGCACATTAAATATATACTATAAAATTGTAAATACAAATGATTTAAAAATCAAAATAGCATTACAAATTTAGTCTCCAAGAGAGTAATACAAATGCTCAAGAAGAAAAATAGCATTAAGAGAGATCAAAATCATGAAATCTACATGAATGTAAAAGTGAATCAAAACAAGCTAAGAGTGTGAATATATATTGGCTAAGTGATAGGAGGAGTTGGAAAGTATGAGCAATGGGAGGAATAAAACAAAAGACTCCAAAAATAGGAGAGTGTAATTTTGAAGGAAGATGTCAACAAATAACACTCCACTAACACTAATAATCACTTTATTAAACTAAGAAAGATTAAATAAAAGTGTAGGAAAATAACTAAGCTAGGTTATAATAACCTACACTAACAATTGTTTAAATATACTCTTTCTTAGGAATATTGTATAGTACGGGCTATCCTTCATTCCCAAGACATGAAATTGGTGGATAAAGGCTCTTTTCTTGTCTCCAAATTGGAGAAACATCCCAGTTTATCTAGGGAAAGGTATTATAAAGCAATATTTCTAAATTTGAAATTTACAAATATGTGTGCTATGACATCTCATTTATTAACTCGCTACCACTGCCTTGTCCTTGGTACTTGTGTCATTTGAGATACAAAGTTGTAGTAGCTGTGTATGGCGATATTATCAATGATTAATATTCAAACATTTGGCATGGTTTAAATGTTTTATCTTTCAGCCCTATTTTGTATTAATTTTTCTTGAGGAGCTCTCCTCTTGTAGGGTTAATGGAAGTTAGCGATGGCGGTGATTATTAAATTTGCAATATGGATTTCATTCCATCTATATTTATCATTTACAAGGGTTCTAATTTTGTTAGATGGTCACCTCCTTTCAAATGCTCCTATTTTTTAATATGCTTCATAGAGAAACTAAACCTTTTCTATTTTTAATGATGATGTTATCTTGGGAATCATTGACAACTCATGTAAATTTTTTGTTGCTAAAATGGCCACAACTTCTGATGATTATCCTTCACTTTGTGAATTGTGCGAATGTCAATTGACATGCTTATACCTTATGTCATTTGGGAAAGATCAAAGGATTTCTGTTAGTCATACTTTTTGGGATTTTATCATATTTCTTCCTTGCATATGAATAACTCCTTGGGAGAATTGCCAACCCAAGGATTTGATTTGGCTTAAATTTAAATGGTACTCTACCTTATTATGTTGATACAAAAAATTACACATGGCACTTGATGGTTTTGTTGCATTACGACTAGCTTTCACTTGATCTAGTGATGTTTTATTTGCATTAATTTTGAAGCAGCAAGCTGTCATTTGTGTTAATGACTCTACATAAACTATCTATTCCACTCATGTGAAGGGATTATTTATGGATTTCCTTGCTTCCTTCTCTCATCATATGTTGGCTTTTATTTGCTATCACTTCAAATTGCAACAAAGAAATTATGTAGAATTCTTTTAGAGTTTTTATTCCACCAAGATATCTAGAATTAAGGGATGATAGACCATTCTCCTATGAAAATATCAAGCGAACATGCAACTTAGAATGCAATCTGGTGGAAGATTCAATTCAAAATTTCTTGGGGTATGACTTGTTGGATTTCCATGCTATGTCTTTCCCTAATGAGGTTGCTTCTCCTTTTGTGTCTAACTTGATGGATGTGCTTTGGTGTAGCGAAATGGTGAAATTTATAGTAGGCTCTTACATTTTTCCACATGTTTTCCCTCTCCCCATTTTGCAAAATGCTCTAGATAATTATGATATTTTGACTTGTGGGTGGCATCATTTACCGTCAATTTCTAATTTTTGATCATTCCATCACTTCCCTTCTTAATACTATGGCTAATGATTTAATGGATGATTACTTTTATGATTTTATATGCAACCTCCATAGACTCAAGCCTCAGTTGGGGCATACTATTTCAAATATGTTGTTAGAATTGTTCGATTCTGTGCAGTTTTTGATAAGGCATGCTCTCACAGATGCACATTCAATTCCTTACTTCTTGCCTCCTACTGATCTTGAATCTTTGGAGGAAAGTGGTGTCTACTCTTGAGGATGGCTCATGGTTCTCCCACTTCTCTCAGATTAGTACTTTTGATTTCTTCCTTTTGCATATTGGATTTTGCTCATTTTTTCTTCCACATTGGGTTTTTGCTACTTTTCTTGCTTAATGGCTCAACTTCTTTGGCATGGCTTCCTAGTTCTTATGATTCAATCGCTTCTCTTGTTTGATGGCTCAATTCTTTCGACTTGGCTCCCTAGTCCTTGGGGTTTTTGGTTTTTCTTCTCATGTGCAAGATGTAAATTTGTTCTTAGGCTTACAATCTTGCTAGATTCATGTATACATTGTATTACTTGTCAACTCAATGAGAGGAAGTTTGTTTTTCTTGGTATACAATTTTTTTCTATAATCCTTCTCATGCATTAGACTTCTATGAAAGCTCACTATGGAAAAAATTTCTCTTTCCCTGCCATATCATTCTTATGTAATACTTTATGTAATCCTTCTTTTCAGAAATAAATGTTTTTGGCTATGCCACTTTGTGCTAACCCCTTTCCTAGCAATTCAAGAAAACAACAAAATGAATAAACAAGTTAGACAAGGATTTGTAAGCTAAAAGAAGGATTCCCCATGAAATCCATTTGCAAACTCAAAATAGGAAAGAAAATAAGCAAGAACACAATGAAATGATAAAAACTAGATTAAATCCTAATTTAAATAGCAAACACTTGATCCCATGGGGGAATTGGTGCCAATTTGATGTGAAAATTGGCCCTTTCCCAATTCCTATGATGGAAGATTTGAATGTTGAAGATGATGTTGATCCACTTTGATGAGAAGATGAGAACTCCAAGCCAAATGTGCAAAAAGCCTAGCTAAGAATTTGAATGATGGATGGAAATGGCTAAGTGTTTTAGCACGGTAACTTTGTTTGGATTGTGGGATGATAAAATGAGAGGAGCTCTTCATTTATAGGATTTCAAGATTGCTGGAAGGAGGAATACAGCAATGTTAATGGATGAATGCCCAAATTTGAGCAATGTGGGACTAACATTCATCCATTGATATGGTGCCACTTGTCAAGCTATGAATGGATGATGGTTGTGCAAGATTTGAGGTTTGTGCCAATAAATGCCAATATTTGAAATTCAAATTTGTTGAAATGACATGCAAGAGGGAAAGAAAAAATGCAATAAATACCACTTGGCTCAAGGCAAATGACATGTAAGAGGTTTTTAATGCATTGTTGGATGTACATGTTGACTTGGAATTTTTGAATTCAAATTGAGAATATTCCAAAGATGCCATGTGAGGTAAAAATAGAGATTTAATAATGAATTAAATCTATTTTCATGTGCAACTTGCATTATCTAGAGGATGTGGACATTTAATGAGGTTAAATTAATCAAGGGTTAATTAATTTAGCATGAGATTTGATGATGTGACTTATTTGACTTAGATTTATGGATTTATTTAAATAAGATAAGAGAGGAATATGATAAGAGGCTAATTAAATAAAGATTTTGATTTATTTAATTAAAAGGGATGGTGTTAGATTAAATCAAATAAGGTTTTAATTTATTTAATTTAATGGATAGAATTTAGGGATTTAATCAAATAAATTGATTATTTAATTAAATAAGGATAATTAGATCAGATGGATTGATTTAATTAACAAGAGAAATGACTTGATTCAGATAAAGTGATTTATTTAACCAAGAGAGGATACTGATGAATTTAATCAGATAGGGGAATTTGATTAAACGGTTAGACCGAGGAATGATTTAGGAAGAAACGGTAAGCATAGTAGGTCGTGATCGTGCACGATGTCAATCAAGATATTTTCGATGTCTACACCACTTAAAAAAAAAAAAAAAAAAACTCACACTAACAATTATTTGATTCTTACAAGAAGGAACATGTCTTCTAATTAAAAGTCGTGTTTGATAATTCCATTATTACAAGTTTTCCTTAATTATCTTCAATATATGTATATGTTATCTAATGCATTGATTGTCTCTCATTAATGATTTTGAGATCTTATAAGTGGTGTTCTTGAAATTTATAATAATCAATGATGTCATGGAGGGAAACACATTGTGATACAATATCAAGCTTGAGAGACATTATGGCCTCTATACCATAAACCAAAGAATGAGGCGTAGACCTAGTAGGAATGTGTATATTAGTATAATATTCTAGAATAATATAGGAACAAATTATGTAAGCTAATTTGTAGCATGTTTGTTAACTATTTATTCATAAGATTTGTTAAATTAGTTCTTTGGTGGTCTTAGCTTGTCAGTTGCCTTGTGGATTATAAGGTGTCAAAAAAATTGTTGTATGTGAAATCATTATAGTAATATATTTTCGTCCTTTTGTTTCTTCACGATGTTGCAAGGTGTGTGCACTCCTTGGTCTCCTTGGGTTGTGCAACACAATTCTCAGGTTTGTGACATGGCTTAACCTCCTCTCATGAATTCATTAACTCTGATGGTTGTATCAGGCATTAAAATTTCAGTCTTTGAGTGCAATGACAACCGTCTTTGCAAAAATTGGTATTAGGGGACTGGTTCATTTTAGGCATGAACCCTCACTTGGCGCTAGTGGATTCTTGCAAGGTGCGGTTCTTGGTCTCCTTTGTGTTATGTACTGCTAATTCATTTTCACCCATGGGCTCAATCAAGGTAAATTATGTCTTAAATTTGGCACATGGATTAAATGTGGCTCCCATGAGGGTTGAGCCCAGCGTGCAGGTGTTTGGTTTTCATGAGAGGGTCCTCACCCGATGATATTTCACAAGAGGTCTTTGGAAAGCATGCCTCGATCAGATTTGGCATAAAATTCCTCAAGAAAAAGGTCGCGAGACCTTTCAGATGTCTTGCCGACTAACAATGGGTTCTACTCATTTAAAATACATGGTTGCCCAGACATTTTGATCGCCGTAGGTCTTAATATGTCTCCCAACATGCAAAGTCTCACCGAAAGAATGGAACTCTCGGCAAAATGTTGAGCTCGGGGAGATGTCTTCCCAAAATAAGGTCTCGGTGAAAGTTGGTGCCTTCGCTATGATGTCTCCCCGACTTGTAAAGGTCTCCCCGATAGAAAAAGTCTCCCCGACAATGAGATGAGTTCGCCGAAGGATATTTCCTTCGGCAAAAGGTCTTCCTGATAGCGATTGTCTCGGTGACCACTGTGGATATCGGTATGACTTTGGCATTCGCTATGACCTCCTAACGACAAAGAGATGTCTTGCCGATAGTATGAATTTTCCAATAGAAAATGGATGTCGATATGACTTTTGTTGCTCGATATGAAGTCTCACCGACAGATGTATGTTATGTCGATGCTGCTACAGAGTATAATCGCATTGGGGAGACACGGCTAGTGTCTCACCGACATGCGATTCATTCTGATGAATAGCTTTTGACCACTTGGAGAAGCTTGTGTGGAGTGAGTTCAACCAATCAGAGGTAGCCAAAGACAAACCATTGACAATTTGACTGTCGTGACTACCCCTGTGAAGAAAATCAATGGAACATAGACAATATGAATTTGCTCTATGAATAAAGCGATGAATCATTTTGATATCTAGGGGGTGGCATATGTAAAGGTCTAGGAGGAGATCGAAGACTGTTTCCAGAGAGGTCAACTTGCGGAAGGATATGGAGCAAGAAGAAAGCTGGCAGAAAGGAGAAAGCCTCAAGTCCATGACACCTGGGATCGCTGTTGGCAGAAGACTCGATCTACATTTATGGTAACACTCAGAAGCATTCAAGGCAGCTCTTCAAGGAAGTTCGAGAGTAGACATGGAGGCCAGAGGTTGGCACATTAAATGCATTTCCAAAGATCAAGGAGGCCATTCCTGGAGTGACTCTCCACCGACATGAACAGCGGGGACGCAACATTAACTTCATTCAAAAGATCTAAGGGCAGATCTTTTCTGAAGACCGATATTTTGTAGACCCTAAAAATCA
Source organism: Sequoia sempervirens (assembly GCA_007258455.2). Taxonomy (NCBI): domain Eukaryota; kingdom Viridiplantae; phylum Streptophyta; class Pinopsida; order Cupressales; family Cupressaceae; genus Sequoia; species Sequoia sempervirens. Next base: position 38,335,109 of record VDFB02000003.1, read on the forward strand.
AGGGGTGACACTTTTTGTATATATGGCATTTTTTTCCTTTTTGTAGAGGTTTTGACTTGCATATTCTTCTGCTTTTTGTGACTTCTGTGAGTCCTTAGAGGAGAATACTGAGTTTTGTAACTCGTTTACAGACATTGTATGTACAGTTTCACCTTTGGAAATCAATAAAGAAAGCAACTTCTGCCTTCTCAGTTATCTATTTCATTGAGTGTGTTGAATGATTGATAAATTTACATGTGAGTTTCTCTTATTCCTTGTTAATTGTCTCATTAATAGCACTTTTAAGCAGAGGAAATGTGTATATTGCAGGTCATAGGTTATGTTGGTGATGCAAACAGATTTTAGTTGTGAGGAAAATTTATCATCCTTCTAGAACTGTTTGTATCGTAGCTTTCTTATGAACATCTATGCAATATCATATGAGTGTTGAGTTGTGCATATTAGCTTTTACTGGTTGATTGAAAACTGTGTGTTAATCAGCTGTTCATGATTGAACAAATTTGGTGTATCGCCATAGGAGTAATTTTCAATTTTTATGTTCCTTCTCCCTTTACCTCACAAAGATTAGTAATTAAGTGATATTACCAGTTAGGAGCCGGCCTCATCCGGAGGTTCATTTCAACTTTAGGTGACCCACAGCCTTGAAATGATCCCATGTTTCTCTAGAAAGCTCAGTTTTTGTAACTTTGCATAGGGTGCATTTTTTAGAGATAACAACACATAGTGCTCAAGTTAAGTGCTTAGCGCCTCCCATGGATTCATTAACTCTAGTGATTATATCAGGCATTAACAGGTTGATCTTTTAGTGCAACAAAAATCGTCTTTGCAACAACTGTGCCATTATATGTTATGATAGATAGTAAATAGAAAGATAAATCTATAAACAAGATTGTATATGTATATTGGTGATTGTGGTAAATTTAATGGTATCGTTGACCCATTTTATAAAATAGTTTGTTGTAGTGATGGTAAGCATGTGTCCTATAGAAGAGGTTAGTGAAATATTACACACTAAGTTGAACCCACTTGTAGAGAATTACCATGATGATGTATAGGGGTGGACTTTGTGGGTGAGTGTGTGTTTTAGATTATTAGATCTAGTATGTAGCTTATTTTTTTTCAAAAACATGTGAATATTTTTTTATTTTTCTTTAGTAGATCCCATTCGTAAGATCTTTTATATTAATAATCTTATAACTAACATGCCCCCCACATACTCCTCCTTAGGCCTCGTGAAAGGTAATGGTTAATTTCAATATCATTAAGGCATAAAAGTAATAAACCATTAAATCCTTGTTGATAAAGGACTCCCACAATTAGTAGGTATTTAGTATTAGATTTTTTAATGTGGATAAATAGGTACTCCTAGTATATTGGGTTGGAAATGTCCCAAGTCTAGATAAACATATATGTCATGGAACTAATATTTAATTGCGACTATACCAACAATGAAAAATGTATCATGAATAGAGGGTTGCTTTAATCTATTCATAAACAAGGTAAATTGAAGACTACCATCTTCCATGCTCATCAAGGAAGCAATTCTAGCCATAATATCTATGCATTGATTATGTTTTTATAGTCTAACATTAATGGTGTACATAATGAAATATCCAACAAATTGTAATGCAATCTCATGGTATTATTTTAGTTTTTCTTCCTTTGCTTTTTAATCACTTGACATTTTTCTAGCCACAAGTTGGGTGTCACCACATGTATATCAATAGATTTAACTTTGAGGCAAATGTTGGCCCACAACCTAGTGATTAGTGCATCACACTCAACCACATTATTACTACCTAAAAAATAAATCCAAAATGATAAGGGTATGAGGTCACCCCAAGTCTAGATAAACATATATTTCAAGGAAATAATATTCAACTATGACTATAACAACCATGCAAAATGTAGGGTTGGTTTCATCTATGTATAAGCAAGATAAATTGGAGACTATTGTCTTCCATGATCATCAAGGAAGCTATTATAGCCATAACATCTATGTGTTTATTATATTTTTATAGTATAATAGTAATAGTGTATGTATTGAAAGACTCAACCAATTATAATACAATCTTAGGGTATTATGTTAGTTTTTCTTATCAGTTTAATCACTTTCCATTTGTCTAGCCACAAGTTGGGTGTCACCATGTATATAAATAGATTTAACTTTGCGCTAAATGGTAGCCTACAATATAGTCTAGATAAACATATATGTTATGGAACTAATATTCAACTATGGCTATAACAACCATCAAAATGTATATGAATATAGGCTTTCTTTAATCTACATATAAACAAGGTAAATTGGAGAATATTTTCTTCCATGATCATCAAGGAATCTATTATAGTCATAGCATATATGTGTTGATTATATTGTTATTGTATAATAATAATAGTGTGTACTAAAAGACTCAATCAATTTTAACGTAATCTCATGGTATATTATATTAGTTTTTCTTCCTTATATTTTTAATCACTTGCCATTTATCAAGCCACAAGTTAGGTGTCATCATGCATATCAATGGATTTAACTTTGAGGTAAATGGTGGCCCACAACCTAGTGATTAGTGTCTCAGACTCAACCAAATTATTACTACCTAAAAAATCAATCCAAAATGATAAGGGTTGTGATCACCCCAAGTATAGATAAACATACATGTCATGGAACTAATATTCAAATATGATTATAAAAACCATGCAAAATATATCATGAATAGGGTTTCTTTAATCTATGCATAAATAAGGTAAATTGAAGTCTATTGTCTTCCATGCTCATTAAGGAAGAAATTCTAGTCATAGAATCTATGTGTTGACTATGCTACTATAATATAACATTAATAGTTCCTATATTGAAAGATCAATCAATTGTAAATGTAATCTCATGGTATTATTTTAGTTTTTCTTCCTTATATTTTTAATCACTTGCCATTTGTCTAGCCACAAGTTGGGTATCATCATGTATATCAATAGATTTAACTTTGAGGTAATTGGTGGCCCACAACCTAGTGATTAGTTCCTCACACTCAACCACATTATTACTACCTAAAAAATCAAGCCATTTGAAATAATAGTGGTATGAGATCACCCCAAGTTTAGATAAACATATATGTCATGGAACTACTATTAAATTGTGAATATATAACAACCATGCAAAATGTATCATAAATAGAGGGTTGCTTTAATCTATGTATAAATAAGGTAAATTAGATATTATTGTCTTTCATTCTTATCAAAGAATAAATTCTAGCCATAGCATCTATGTGTTGATTATGTTTTTATAATCTAACATTATTGATGTATGTATTGAAAGATCCAATCAATTGTAATGAAATTACATGGTATTATATTAGTTTTTTTCTTAGCTTTTTAATTACTTACCATTTTTCTAGCCACAAGTTGGGTGTCATCAAGTATATAAATAAATTTAATTTTGAAGTAAATGGTGTCCTACAACCTAGTGATTAGTACCTCATACTCAACCAAATTATTACTACCTAAAAAATAAATCCAAAATGATAAGGATATGAAGTCACCCCGAGTCTAGAAAAACATATATGTCATGGAAATAATATTCAACTATGACTATAACAACCATAAAAAAATGTATCATGAATAAAGGGTTGCTTTAATCTATTTATAAATAAGGTAACTTGAAGACTATTTTCTTCCATCCTCATCAACAAAAGCAATTCTAGCCAAAACATCTATGTGTTGATTATGCATTTATAGTGTAACATTAATGGTGTATGTATTGAAAGACTCAATTAGTTGTAATGCAATCTCATAGGTGCTATTGAGATAGAGGGAAAATCCTCTATAGAGCCAAAGAGACAACCCTCATGTGTAGAGATTATTCTCTCAAGTAAAAAATGTTCCTTAGATGTAAAAGTTTAAATAATATGGGAAAAGACAAGAATATGAAAATAAAGATGTGGAATGGAACTCATGACATCTTTAAGAAGGATATATGTTGGGGAAGTAGGTGGATTAGAAGAAGTCATAATATTAGGTATAGGTTGGTATTGTGGAGGGGTGGGATAGTGCTAAACCTTACATTTTATAGGAAGGGAAGTTGGTATAAAATATCTAAATTGAAAGTATTAAGAGTGTTAGAGAAGGATAAATTATGAGGGTGGGTGAAGGGAAAAAGGGTGGATATAATGGATTTAGTAATAATTCTAATGTTCAATAAATTTAATATCCTTATGAAAAGTAACATATTGAAAATTTGTGGAAATAGAGGGGGAAGGCATGATGGGGTAAGAAAAACCTTAATTCTCTTGTATTTATTCTCTTTTATTTGAGTTTGATTATTTTAATAAAGGAGAAAGGGGTAAGAATTTTAGAGGGTGGTAGTAGAACAAATTGGGGTGAAGGTGGATGAATAATTTTATTATTGTGAATTAGAGGCCTAGGAGGTGATAATTACTTAGTTTTAGGTTGGGGAATGGACATGGATGGGTTGGAAACCTATTATTTTTGTTTATCTTTTGGTTGTGAATGTTTAGGGAAATAACTAGTACTAGGTGAGGAAGATGAGACAATAATGGGTGGCAATGGTGAGGTAGTAGGATGGTGTGCGGGAGGAGGGGTGGTTCACCTGGCTATATGTGATTGGTTGAGTCTAAATATGGTATTAGTATCGGGTTGAGGTGGGGCCAAAGGGGTTGGGGATAAGTAATCAAGGGAGAAATTACTTAGGAAAGAGATTACTTGGTAGTAGCTATGAGGAATGGTGACTTGATATTTTTATCATGAGGGAATCATAAGAACTAGTGAATGAGAGAGGGGATAGGTTGAATTGCCTCAAGTTAAGGACATGCCAAGAGAAGGTGTTACCAATAAAAAATAATAATTAGATGACATGGAACATCCTTGCACTTTGGTGCACTTGAATAGAAAGAGAGAAAAACAAGAGTGATAATGGATGTTCCAATATGGGTGCATAAGGAAATATCTAAAGGATGGTAATATTCTTGATGAATAAAAATGATATATAACTTTTCTTTAGTAACCACATTGTAAGTGCTCATGGGGTCCACCATAATTTCTAAAAATAGGCTTTCAATTTACAATCCCTTCAACATAGAGAGGACCATATAGTAATTAGTAGGAATCTCATTAATATAAGGTGATAGATGGTATAAAAGGAGGTACACAAGTAGATGGAGAGGGATCATGTTCTATAGTAACCATATCCTTAGAAAATGAAGTGGTAGTAGAAACAAGGTCCTGGAATGTATGGTGGGATTAATACTAAAATCAAAAGGTAATACAAAATGTGACATGAACACTAGGTCCACATAATTGTTAGTGGAATTTTAGATAATGAATTAATATACTTATGATTTTTTTAATTATAAGGGGTCAAATTTTGGTTACATCAATCATTTACACCTGAAACATGGATAATGTGTGTCAAAAATATTCTATATCATGTCTTAGAAAAATTTACCTCTTAGTGTTGTGGATAGTGATATGATGATATTGATAGAAAACCTTAGGGTCTTATGTTTTGAGTAAAGGAAGATTTTTAATGAATGGCTAGATACAAGGAATTTTAATGATGATGTTTCCTAGAAGCTATTGAAGGATGACATAAAGGGGATTCACTATCTTAAAAAATAGATTGTTGTTTCATGGGCATAAGGACATTGATATCATAGAGGAATATGAAGTGGTGTAAGGTTGATTCATAATGGGTTTTGATTTAGGTTTGGAAGAAAATAAGTTTTTTTTTTATATATTTATAAGGATGATATATAGAGGAGACTAAAGAGTTAGTGGTAGTTGACGAGGCAACTAAACGAAGTGCCTCAAATAGGGTAACCATTTTTCATAGTGCTTAAGTAGTACATAAGTGTGGTAATAGAGAATATTTCATTAAAATAATCTTATAATAATTTTTTTGGTAATATTTCTATCAAACACCCTCTAGAAATAAGTATTTGTAAGTGAGTATGAAATTTGAGAAATGATAATTAGAGGATAAAGTCGGTAGAATTTTCATTATGACCCTATCAAGAATGTACAAGGTTTGTGAAGTTGACCTGGAATGTTGTAGAAATAAGTGAAAAATCTCATCAAAAGAGGCAATGGAATCATTAGAAAGAGAAAAAGACTAATCCAATGTTGTCTCCTTAAGAGACTAAGGAAAAAATTTAGTTGAGAGAAGGTCATTGAAGAAGAACTCATTTAAACAATTGTGAAGGTGGAGACATGGGTTTGCATGCCCCCTTTACCAATTTAGTTTTTAAGATAGGGTAAAACAAATTAGGGTAGAAGGATATTTTAAATAATCTCTAAGGAAAGGTGATTCTATCTAAATTATATGCTATATGTAATATAGAGGAGCGATTACATTGTAGAAAGGTTAGTGAAATACTAATGGATAGTCTCCATATTTTTTATTAATTGATTAATCCTTGGGTGAGTAATATGAGGATCCATAGTAGAATTTTTGAAGGGTTGCAAAAAGAGTGTTTGGGAAGGTTTTGATTTCCCAATTATGAATTTAAACAAGAGAGGTTAAGAATGGAGGATGAAATAGTAACCAAAATAGGATTAGTCAAATATCCTTGGGTATGATGAGAGGAATAAGATCCAGGGTAGGAGGAGAGATTGATGATGTAGTGATCATAGAGAGGTTATATATGGTTTTTTAGATTAGGTATGGACATAGAGAGTTAGGTATGTGATATATGAGAAGTATCTTCTCTCAAAGGTTTAGTGGTATCAAGGGTAAGAGGGGAATAATGATGTATTATGTTCTACATTGATTATAATAAATCAAGGTCCTCTTATTTGGTTAAAAAAAATGAATGTTGTGCCATCTACAATAGGGTTGGCATTAGAGAGGGGGACTTCATTTACAAAAATAGGGAGTTGAAAGTATTGCAAGTATTTGTCTTTGCATAGAATTTTATCATGGGTAACTACATATAGGCAAGCCTCATGGTCAAATTGGTCTTTCCTAATATGAGGGTCATCCCTAGGAGTAGGGGGAAGAGGAATAAGGGAAGAAGACATACCATAAATCTAGCTAGAGAAATTAGAATGACTAGAAGAATAACTCATTTTGAGATTTAGGTGCAAGCTACAATGAACAAGACAAGAAAAGAATATATATTGAGTAGTGAATCTCACAAACAAATTAATATAGAGGTTTTTACTATTAAATTTTCAATTTCACTAAAATGATATATGTAAAATTTGATTACTCTTCATTTCTAACTTCTTTTTTCCTTAGATAGAAATAATACATAATAATGCAATTTATAGAAAAGAGTGTTTTGACCTATCTAAATGTATTTTTCCCAATTTAAAACTATGTTCATTCCCTAGATGAAATACTATAGTTTTACTAGTGTAATAAGGAAATATAGAATAACTAATAACACAATAATATATTCTAGAAAATGAAGACAAAAACATAAATCTAGAGAGATGTATGATTTAGAAAAGGTCTCAAAAATTACTTGTGGTATATATTCCCATGCGATTCATGGATGTGAATACAATTGCATTGGAATCCAAATGCACTATGGTCCTTTATGCATAATATCACATAGTATAAGTATAGAAATCCTATATTAATGATAGTAAGGAGCACACACATCATTACCACAAGATAATAAAATCACTAAAAATAACTAAATGACATATATTGTACCATATGAAAGAAATTATTGAGGAACTAAATTGTAGCAACAAGATAAGATAATTAAGAATATAAAACATTTGTGCTAATGTGTCACCAATATTACTATAGCTAGGAAAAAGAGAATGGGATGACTAGTGGGGAGCTTACCAAATGGTTGAGCCCATATTTTGGGCTTTCAATCTTTATGTGTATTCCAATAGAAATATGAATTAAATTTGGATAATATGTGTGAGTTATTATTCCTAAGTGCATCTAGACTTTAAGAAAAAAAAACTTATAAAATGAATACTCAAAAGATTAGGTCTATAGGGATGCTACATTTCCTACGTGTATGGATTTGAATGATAGGGGGTGGAGAATCTATAAATGCTAACAATAAAATTTAAATATCCCAAATAAAAATGGACAAGTAATTGAGCATTGGACTTTTGAGAATATATATAATACAATAACAACTCGATTCAATTCAAATGAGCTATAAATGACTAATAAAATAAATATAATGAGAGGGATATAAAAATGAACAATGACAGTACTACCCAAATCGAAAAGTTTACGAAGAGATATCTTCCATGAATGATTCAAGGAGAAGTTATTCTTAAGAGAAGCCTTTGCAAGAAATATCCAATAAATGAGAATATAATGTGTTTCTAGAAAACTACAAGCTCATAATAAATAGTATATATAACCAGGAACAACAATATGATTCACAATAACAAGCTCTCACAGTGATATATATTGTGTAGATTAAAAAGTATACAATAAATCTATAAAAAAATTTATATAAATTCAAAGTGCCTAAATAGGGAGCTTCAAACTAGCAAGATATTAATAACATAACCAATTAAATGTATGTAGGAAAATAAGGAGAATCCCAACAATAATTAAGGTTGTTGTTTTTGGTCAAGAGGTTAGGGAATATTGGTTACATATATTCTATAAAACTTGGTCAAATGGTTGTTATAAAATAAATTAAGTTAAAATGTCACCAACCTAGATGTCAAATGGAATTGATATTGTCACACTATCATGGTGTAGAAACATGATTACATTGACGTCTATTTGACTTTGTTGTCATTTGAGGGAAAATCCATCAACACTGTTTAACATGAAAATAAAAAAAATAAAATACATATAAAACTACTTAAACACAAAAATAGACCTAAACACATGAAAAAATAGAAACTGTGGGTACTTGGATTGGGGAAAAGGACAATGAATGGCTAAGTGAGTCGTAAGAAAATACTATTGGGATGGTCACTAAAATGGGGATAATTTGTAATGACAAAAGTGTAGGGTATGGAATTTTGGTCATTACACCCATCTCTTTCTAAAATAATCATATATCAAATATACATGAAGGGAACACAATCTTCTAAGAGGGGGGGTGAATCAATAGATCAAATCTATTTAAAATTCTTTAACTTCAACACATATTTCAAAACATGAAACTCGAATCTTCACTACTACTAATCAACCATCAATCAATAACACACATTCACACAATAGAACACCATATATACATGGAAACCCAAGATGAGAAAAACCACGGTGAGATAACTGCTTGGATCTACTATCCAAATCTAACCTCACAAAGCAAGAACATACAAGTGAATTTTTACAATATGAAGTAGGAACCAACCTATTGGAGACACTAATCCCCAAATGAATTTGTAGGCACCAACCTATTGGAGACACCAATCCCCAATACAAATTAGTACAATAGGTAGAACACTAGTCCTACTAGATTACATAGATAAATCTTGTAGACCTTCAATTGCAATTGAATGCATATCATACACTTTTGAACTGGCTACAGACACTCTTATACTCTCCTTTTGATCTTCTGATAATGGCACACACTCGAACACTAGCTCACACAATCGTCTCTTTGTATATTCACCACCTTCTCTTCAATTATACTTCACATTATTATAATTCACATTGTGCATCCACACAACTGAGGAATACATACATGAAATTGCATTAACACTCTTCCATGTTTTCTAGGCATCTACAAATAACCAGGATGACATAAGGTGGACCTAAATTCAAATTTCATGAAATGTGTAACATGTCAATCCAAAAATCAAATTTATTGCTACTAAAAGAACTTGATGTCGTACGCTTCCACATGAACCTTAATCAGGTCCTATCTTAACACCGCGTGCTAGATTTGAATATTGCACTCTACTATCCATTATCACATAGGTCTTGAACACCAACTGGTTGACAAACATATACATAGAACCTTCTGTCACTTCAATCTTTTTTTATACTAAACATTTCCTTTAGAAACTCAAGAATATGATAGAACATGTGTAGACATACTCTCCTTTCAAATCTTAGAGCCAATAATGCCTCTAGAAAGGAGACTTGAGAAACACTAAACCAACACTAAACTGAAACATTCTAGTACAACCTTTTGGATCACTTCTATCATAGTGAATAGATGAATGCATGATATTGCAAGCATACACATAACTCCTGATATACATCATACTTCTGGACCATAGAAAATCCAATATAACTAGTAACATATATTTATGCAACTCTTTGCAACTCAAAATGATATGATAATATAGTTACCAACACAGAAAGGTATGATAGAACAACTCCTGAAAAGATAGTGCCACCTCTAATCATATATTCTAATATTCTTTGACATCAATGATAACCTTTATTCAACAATACATACTAAAAATACTAAAAAATTAAGGTAAAATTAATGGGACCAAATATATATGATTGAATCAAGGCCAACAACCCATAATATTTGTGAGAAGTAAAATAAAATTGAACATGGTTTTGCTTACTATCTACATTATTCACAAAAAATAATTTCAAGAGTACAATCATTCAACCCACCAACAAGATTTTTATTTTTGAGGGTCCTTAGAACCCTCTCACCTATAAGGTAAATTCTTTGGTGTCATAGAACTATTTTATCTATAGGTAACTTGCTCTTAAAAATAAGATTCTTCTTAGGTACCTAGGAAGAATGATCGTTGAAAGTAGATATAGCAATCCTATATGTTGTTGGTTCTAATGAGAAAAGGTGAAAATTCTACATATATCTTTACTACAAGAATATATCTATTTAATTAAATAGTCCACGAATCCATATAAAGTAGAATTCCAACATAAACACCCTTAGAGAGTGTCATAGCTCATTGCACCATCTTACACCCTCTATTAGATAACATAGCCTACACATCTACATGATCATTTTTTCTAACTAATAATAGGTTTCATGCCAAACTAATGATATGTAGAACACCATTGATCCCCTTCACTCATCCATAAATAAATTTTATAAAAAATATACCATGACCAATAATGTTAAGATGAGAATCATAATCAAGATACATTTTTCCTCCATCATATTCATCATACTTTGAAATTCGCCCTTAATGGGAATTCGTATGGAATGAATATTTATACCATATCAACCACACACCTTTGGATGCATGTGGAGCCAAGACTATAAAAAAGGAATCTCCACTATCCTCTTGTGAAAATATATTAGACTCATTATTTTTCTTCTTTTTCTCCTCCTTGAAATCTCTTTTGAAGTGCCTACTCTTGTCATAATTCTGACACTTAGGATTGAGCTTTCTAGGAGATCAAAAATCTCCCATGGGATTTTTTTATAGGATTTTATTTCTTTTGATCCTTCTTCTTGAATTTCTCCTTAGATCTTCTATGAATTAATAAGGCCTCTTTAGAAAATTTAGAATATTTTTGCCACATATCCTTTGATATTAAAGTAGTCACTACTTTATCCATTTGAATATTTAAGGTAGTATTCTCAATTTCTATCACTAAGTGATCTCATGAGTTTGGAAAATAACATAAACGTTTCATAGGAGAATCCTCCTCGTCCATCTTCATTCCAAAAAAGTGCAACTAGGTCATGATCATATTTAATGTATTTAAATTTCCATCTAGATAACCACTACCATTCATTCTCAAGGTATATAGCTTCTTTATCAAGAAAAATATTAATTAGGGATTTAACTTGTATAAGTCCCAAATTATTCCAAAGAGTTTGTGAGGTGGGTTCTTCATGTACATTAAAAAAAAATGAATTTACTAAGCAAATCCTAGTGAGACCCTTTGTATTTTTATCGAATAGATCTCAATCAACATGTGAAATTATAGTTGGTTTAGACTTGGTTATAGTAACCCATAGATATTGATCTAAAAATATATCATCCATCTTGACCTCCACAACTCAAAGTTAATGTAGTGAGACTCTTCATCTCTATCCTTGATGTGCTTGACATTTTCTCGCAACAAGATATCCTTCTATGTAAGTTACCACTCAAGAAAATATTAGATTAAAAAACTTTATACCTAACACCTAGGAACCGTGGTGATCAAGGTCTAATATCAAATGAAAGGAAGCATAGGTTTGGAATATGATTCCTATAATAATCTATGAGAAGGTATAGACAAAAAATAAATTAATCATATAGTCACAAATAAATAAACACAAAAGTAATATATTGTAACATAATGATTTATGTGGGGAAAAATCCTACATTCTAAAGCATCTCACTATATTATTTAATAATCTATGTTTACAATACACTTGTAGAATCTAATCCTTTATAATATTATCACCAACAAGAGATCTAAAATAGTTTAGGTTGCATAGTAGTACCTGCAAAACTCACTATGAAACCTCCATCTCAAGTATCCAATAAATAGGAGATGTGGTACATGAAACCATGAAATGATAAGGAGGAAACCATGAACTAAAACCATCCAAAATATGGTGCCCAAATACTTAGTCCAAATCCAATTCCCAAATCACAAGATGAGTCAACATGGTAAAAATAACATATTCCTTACAACTATCATAAGAAATTTATAATCCAATCACAATTTGGGCACTCTATTATGGCTCCATTATCTCTATTCAAAGGTGTATTATGATGTGTCATAGCATACATCATAATTTGGTAAAAAAGTCACTCCCTCTTACAACTCCCTTATGCATCATAGATGTGCTTACATTCTTTTATGTTGGAGGGCTAACTTTTGGAGGCCTTGACTTTTGATTTAGGAAATTGATTGATCCTATTTTTAAAGAATCAAGGTCTCAAAGAAATGTGTGTATTGTAACCCACTTGCTTTGGTTAAGGCTCATTGACCATTTTTTTTTGCGGGGGGGATTCTATAGCTCAAAAAATATATATTTTTATATATTTTTAACATTAGAATACAAGGTTGAAACACCTTTCCTAACATTATCAAGGGAAAACTAGGTTTGACCAAAAATTGTAAAAGAAACAAATTAATGCATTTTATTTCAATCCTTCCTAAATTTCTAAGATTTCATATCCAAAGTCCATAATAATGAATGAGTCGTTATGTAGATCTTTATTCGAATGAAATCCCAATTGGAAATGGGAAACACTAGATGAATGAGGAGAATGTGAGTGAGAGCATGTTTTGCACCCATTCAAAATTTCAAACCATGAATCTTATGTTTACTTGATACTTCCATTAGAAACATAATCAATCATTATTTCCTTCCTTTGTCATTCTCCTCCTTGCTCTTTACCTTGTAATAGAGGCAAAACCCCTAAGGTTGTGCATGTAAGAAAAATAGTCAGATACTAGAGAAATGGAGGCAAAAATTTGAAGCAACACATAAAAGAAAGCCAACATTAGAATGATATTTTTTATTATCGAAAAATAGGTTTTGAGGGGACTTGAAACCCCACCAACAGACAGTTGCAAACAGATAGAAACACAAACCATTAGCAACGCATCAGTAGTAGCCAACCATAAGAAACACTAGAAACATTAAAATGATGTTGCTAAACTAAAAAAATGATTATTCATAATCGACATTCTTTGGGTTGCTAATTTCTGGCAAAGGATGGCATTTCTCTAAAAAATCACTCAAACGAAGATCCATTGCTTTTGCTAAAAACCTAGTGGTTATGTGCTCATGCACAAAAGGAGCAAACAAATTTAAAGATGATATCTGTTTATACTATATTATATTTAATAATAATATACTAAAAAATACTTGTACAATGTTTCTATAAGATCTTTTACAAATTCTCTAAAATTTATCTTTAAATATACTATTATAAAAATCAAATTCAAAATATATTATATAAAATAGATCAACAATTAATTTTACACAAAAATTAACTTTACAAATATAAAAAAGAAATTTGAATTAAATAAACATGACCACATTTACAATTATGTGAAGGAAATAATCACATTATAATTTGGATTAAAATGATAAACATATAAAATCTAAATTAAATATAAACCACAAAAATATTATTAATAAAAGGACAAAGAAATAGCTAAATCCACCAAATTAAACACATAAAAACAATTAAAAATAAAACTAAAGTACTTAAGAAACTTTTATTAATTATTAAAAAGTGCTCATTAAAAAATTAGCATATTTTAAACATTAGGACAAGTGGTATTCATGGACAAACTTTGTTTCCACTCAAAATCTGAGTATTAAGTATAATTATGAATCTTTTCATGGTACCTAGTTGTAACCATCGATTACTTGTTAAATCAACCGCATGGATGATTTGTCCATTTATACATTAAAAAAATATTCCTTAGAGAATAAAAATCAAACCCTAATTTAGTATGCAAGGGAAGTATGTCCATGCTATTGCACTCCTAGTTAGGTGTAATTGTGTTTTGGACTTAGTTTTCATATAGTTTGGCCATTGATTGATAGGATGGGACCCCTTTTTCGTGGGTATAGGGAAAAGATTTATTAAATGTTTGTAGAGGAGAAAAGTGGGTGTTTTTTATTATATAGTTTTAATCATATTTAATATTTTAATATTTTATTTTTGTCTGATTTAATTTTTACCATTTTTTTAAATAAATAAGATTGTCATTATGATTTTGGTTTTTTAATAGGATTATTGGTGTGACTCCATTCTTCTTTTCAAAGTTTGATTATTCATATTTTAAAGTTGATAATGATGTAGCATCAAGAGCAAAGTTAATTTGAAAGCTTATGGATCAATTATTCGAGATTTCATGGATAGATGCATATCCCTTAGGAACATATATAGATCTCACAACATTTCTTCCTGTTTTGTAGCCATACCTTGCAAGTTGAGATTGAGATTATGGTTTTCAAGAGTGAGATTGAAACCTTTGTGATCAAGATGAAGAATTTGATCCTGAAAATGAACAACCATATGTTTGGGAGGGAGATTCAATTAATGAAACAATAGTTGATGTGATTGAATAAGCATGTCAAGGGTCAAGCAATCATATCACCCAAAAGATAATATATATTCTCTTTGTGTTTCTATATGTGTGTAGTTTTTAAAATTTCTAATTTAAATTTGAGTTTATAATTATAACAATATTTTGCATTAGGCTTGATTAAAATATTGTGGTAGTACAAAGTCTTTTGGCTATGTTCAAGAGACAACGAAATACTTTTGGTGTTGTCATTGATGGCAACCCTAGTCTATGATTGGATCCGCACATCATCATTTGATCATACCAGCAGACATATAGAAGATAGTCAAGCTAGAACAGAGCATTCGATAGTTTTGTGTTCATCGATTCACATGAAATTTTCTATTGTCATTTTGAGTTGTGGATCTCAGGGAAGATTGTTTGATGTATGATGTGTTATTTGTGAATCTTAGTGCCTCATATCAATTTTTTTGCAAGTTAGAAGATCCGAT